>BLSH010378104.1:494704-505230 GCA_018402905.1 Glandirana rugosa | reverse complement strand
CCACTTTTTAAGAAGCTCCTTTTATTGAATCCAAAATCCTGCTTCTCATTCCCTTTGGCTCTCTTTTTATAAGTTTTTATTGAAACAAAATGGCAAATATGTATGGTTGTTAAAGCGTTTGTTAACCCCCCTAAAAAAATGCTGCTCCTGTCTCTTTAATGTGCAATTAGCAGCATGGTGCTTTTACATTTTAAATGATCCCTCTGTATCCCCTAAAATACCTGCTTGATAATGCCAGGTCATGACTCCCCCCCGAGTGCTGACTCCCCTTATGTAGCTGATCTTGAGTGCCCCTGGTTTGTGCAGTCTGTGTCACTAGCAGCTCTCCTATTCTCCTATGCCTGCCTTCAGTTCCCCCTTCCTCCCCCTCCCTCTCAGCAGGTAGAGTCTATTCTCTTCGCTCATAATTAACTTTAAAAGCTCCCACGGGCGGTCGATCAATAAGGGGCGCTGCCTCCCCGCCGCTGAAAAAAAAAAAAAAATAGTGTCAGCCCCCTACAGGAGTCGTCAGTATATTGACTTTTCTTTTTTCTTTTTTTTTTCTTCTCAGCTCCTTGCTGTCTGCTGACAGGCGCACACACACAGTCTGATTTGGCTGCCTGAGCCAGTGACTGACTGGCATTGGATGCTGTGGGTGGGGGCGGGACTGTGGCGGACGTGCTGCACTCCGCTGGGTTTCAGTCCCGCTGACTCCCACACCACAGGCCATCCACTCCAGGCTCCAGCACGAAGCTCTGCACACTGACAGCCCGCTTTCAGCAAGCCGATCTCTGCACACTCCTGTCTGCCTATTAGATGGGGTAAGTGCCGGACTTGTCCCGACTTCAGGGGGGGGTCTCTGCAAAGTATCCCACCTGTGTTATTGGCTGCAAAGTACCCCACCAGTGATATTGGCTGCAAAGTACCCCACCTGTGATATTGGATGCAAAGTACCCCACCTGTGATATTGGATGCAAAGTACCCCACCTGTGTTATTGGCGGCAAAGTACCCCACCTGTGATATTGGCTGCAATGTACCCCACCTGTGATATTGGCTGCAATGTACCCCACCTGTGATATTGGCTGAAATTTACCCCCACCTGTGATATTGGCTGAAATTTACCCCCACCTGTGATATTGGCTGAAATTTACCCATACCTGTGTTATTGGCTGCAAAGTACCCCACCTGTGATACTGGCTGCAATGTACCCCATCTGTGATATTGGCTGCAAAGTACCCCACGTGTGATATTGGCTGCACTTTATTAGGTTTTGCTACTTTCAATAAAACAACCACTTATTTACCTTTATTTTGCGTGCAACTGGTTATTGGGTGCTCCCTTGACCTAGCCTCAATCTTTCTAAGACAGTGAAAACAGGCTTGTGATGCTCCCCCGGGTTATCAGAAAAGATGAGAATATTATCTAGATAAGCACTCACCAACTGGCCCAACAATTCTCAAAAAACCTCATTGATGAAGTGTTGTAAAAGTGAAAGAGCACTGCAAAGGCCAAAAGGCATAACCAAGGACTAATTTTTGCGATTCGGCATGCGTCGCTTTAACTGACAATTGCGCAGTCATGCGGCGTTGTACCCAAACTAAATTTGCGTCCTTTTTTTTCCATCAAATAGAGCTTTCTTTTGTTGGTATTTGATCACCTCTGTGTCATTTCTGATCACCGCTATAAACAAAAAAAGAGGGACAAAAAACAATGTTTCTTACTTTTTGCTAAAACACATATCCAAAAAAATATATATATAAAAAAAAATGTATTTATCGATTTTGGCTGATTTATATTCTTCCTCATATTTTTGGTTAAAAAAAAAAAAAAAAAATCGTAATTCGGCATTTATTGACTGGTTTGCGCAAAAGTTGCAGTGTTTACAAACCATGAGACTTGTCATTGGCAGTGAAGGGGTTAACCTGCAGGGGGTGATCTAGGGGTTAACTGTGTTCCCTAGGTGTGTTCTAACTGTGAGGGGGCTGGGCTACCAGGGGCATAAAAGATCTAAATGATCCCAGTGACAGCGATCAGTGGATCTCTTACATGCCCACTGACAGAGCGGGGAACCGCCGTGTTTACATCGGCGGTTCCCCGTTCTTCCTCTCTGCTAGGCAATTGCGGCTCGCTGGCGGAGATCGAGTCCACCAAAGCCGCGGCCACACTCCTGCAGAGTTCGGCGGACATGAGAGTGGCTCCCACCCGCTACAGCACACGCGCAAGCCGCTGTTTATAGACGCGATTCGCGGGACAGCGTCACTTTGCAGCAGTAAATGTACGCAATGAGGTCGGGAAGTGGTTAACGAATGCAGACAATTGTTATATCCCCCTCCCCCCATAAGTCTAGTTTTGTAAAGACTTTGGCAGGGTGGAGTCTTTCTAACATTTTAGAGATTAAGGGAAGTTGATAACGGTTTTTGTGATATTATTCAATTTCCTGCTATCTTTGCACAGAGGACAGGGTTGTATCTGCAGGCAACAATGTCTCATAAAGCCCTTCTCTAAATTCTCATTAAGCCACTCCCTGAGCACCTTTAATTCAAGTTCTGACAGACTGAAAAGATGACCAAAAGGTATTTGTGCCCCTGGGAACAGTTCCATGGGAAAATCATACGGGGGAGGTAGTTGATTGGCATTCTTATTATTACAGACATCTCAGAACTCATGGGAGCTGGCCAGCATCCCAGGTAGCACAGCAAGAAGCGCTACAGCTAGACCCCACAGTTGCAAGATCAAATCTGGACCCTGACAAAAGGTGTCCATAGAGATGAGCTGACAGTCTACCAATTTGACAGCTTTTAGCCTAATGGTGCAACAGTCTAATATCTATGAGCTATATGAAGGCTTCTCAGGCAAAGGCTCATCAGGGAAAATTATTATTGGACAAAGTTATTTGTCTGAGTACTCTTTTCCCCAAGATAAACAAGTACTGGCTGTGTTTCATTGCTCCACACCAGTCCTGCCTCTAAATACATATGATTTCCTAATGCTATTGTTCATATTTAGGGAAGCACTAGTCAGTACAGATACCTGAGGGTGGTCAGATTATGCCTCCAAGTCCAAATGCCCTCTATTATCTATTCCCAATTGTTGATGTATCTTGTGCCTCATAGACATTCATCTTTACCCCATCTTTCTGATAGAGAGTTACCTTACAGGTAAGTTCAACTACATACTGTATATGCTTTTGTCTCTGCTTATATTTTCCCTCTTAACAGACAGTAACTTATAAATGTCTGTATGTTGTGGGTAGGTGGGCATAGTTGGAAGAACTGGAGCTGGAAAGTCTTCTCTAACTTTGGGTTTATTCCGAATTCTTGAACCTGCAACTGGATCAATTTGTATAGATGGAGCGGACATTTCAAAACTAGGTCTTCATGAACTAAGATCTAAACTAACAATCATTCCTCAGGTAAGATCCACATTAGTGTTAACCACCCAAAAATACAAAGATTTAAATAAATTAGTTGATAAGTTTTCAAACTGATCCCCAGAGTCTGTTCACACAGGGGCAACTTGCGCTCCGACTTGAGTCGCCTCAAGTCGCTTGACATTTGAAATCCCATTGAAGTGAATGGGAGCCATCTTAATGTACACTACTGAAGTCGCTCAGACTTCAGAAAAGATCCCTGCATGACTTCAAGGCGACTTCTATGTGCCCATAGAATTCAATAGAAGTCGCCTGCAAGTCAGATCCCCCATCTACATGCAAGCAACATTACAGTGAAAAGAATAGAATTTATCTAGGGCAACCCCCTCCCTCCCTTCTCTGATTGGCCACAGGCAAAGTTGCTTGGCATAAGTCGTGTTGTAAGTCTCCTGAAGTTGCGCTGAAGTCACACTGAAAGTCGTCTAGCAAAGTCCTCCTAATTTAGATTGCCCCCGTGTGAACGCAGCTTTAGACCTCAGACTGTAGTTGAGCACATGGAGCATTCAGAATGCAAACTGACTTTATGCACGGTCTCTCTCCATATGCTCCTCTGTTGGATACTCAAAATCAGCCATTTACCTTGTGAGCTAGAGGCTAAAGAGGAGCTCCAGTCTGGGCAAAAAAAAAAAAAAGTCATCAGCTACAAATACTGTAGCTGCTGACTTTTAGTATAAGGACATTTACCTGACCAGGAGTCCAGCGATGTCGGTACCCCAAGCCAATTCTTCAATCGGCTTTGGGTGCAGGTGCTGGTATCTTCACTAAGGCAAACCGCCAGTGAAGCCTTCAGGCTTCGCAGCCGGCTTCCTACTGCACATGCGCGAGTAGCGCTGCGCTTTATGATTGGTCCCATCATCTTCTGGGACCTGTGTGTGACAGTAAACCCTCAGGGATCGCCGCGGGTACTTGTCAAAACAGGTACCCGCTCCCCCCCCAAAAAAGTGCCAAATTTGGCAGTGGAGGGTGAAAACAAGTGGAGCTTCCTATTTTCGGTGGAGCTTCTGAGGCATTCAGGAAGATAAATACAAGTACATGCAGGCACTTTTGAGTGCCTGATATTAATTTTTGAAAATCCCATTGGTTTAAGTTGCCTAACAACTTTATTATTCTACACAGGACCCAGTCATATTTTTTGGATCATTAAGAATGAACCTGGATCCTTTTGACAGTTACACTGAAGATGATGTTTGGACAGCTTTGGAACTGGCTCACTTGAAAAGTTTTGCTTTGAACTTGCCTGATAGGCTAGATCATATTTGTACTGAAGGAGGAGAAAATCTAAGGTATATTGTCTGTTTTGTACACACAACAGCACAAAAAAAACTGGTGCACACAGAATCAGGTGCAGCTGTGCATAGTAACCAATCAGCTTCTAACTTCAGTTTGTTCAGTTAAGATTTGACAATAAAACCTGGAAGCTGATTGGTTACTATGCACAGCTGCACCAGATTCTGTGTGCCCCCATTTTAATAAATCTCCCCCATAGCGTCTTACTTATGTTTTTGTCTGCCTGAAGCTATATCTAGTCTGTAGGTGTATGGTGAAGAGATTTAGACCCCAATTAAGGTTGCAGTACCTCATATAAAGTCCCAATGATGTTGAATGTGCAGCATATTAGCTTGGTAGCCATATTGTTTAAAGGCTCATAGCAGTGGTAAAATTGGTACATCTTTTGTTCAAAAACATTTTTAGCAATATAAGGATGTCTGGTTCAACAAATAAACAATACTCCTACAGTCAGTGAGGGCATTTCAAAGTTACAATAATATCATTAGTTGGACAGGAAATGAATACTGCAAATGCATTGGGATTTTATTTGTAATTTAGCTTAACGGTAGGCAGAAGCCAGCATATAGGCACCTCACAGGCTACATGTGGAGAAGTGGCCTCCCACTGTTGTAAGTGTAGCACCCTCATAGTATAGGAGCGTTTTCTAGCAGGGCTTTGGCTAGGAGGTCAATTTAGTCAGGCCTGAATGTTTTGTTCTGGGCTGGGAGGAGTGGCTCAGGGAGGATTGGGTGGACTTAACAGATGAGGTCACCAGAACCTTCCCCTTTGTATCCAGAAACCTGAGGTTGGTTTCTGGGCAGAAAGCTGGGAGATAGGTGGAGCCATCTGGAGTGTTTTAAGGAGCCCTGACCAATCCCCAAGCAGGGTTGGCAGGGGGCAGGCCTCCTTAAATACTCAGAGTCAGCCCAATCTGGGAGGAGTAGTGGTGGGTGGAAGTCTGGAGATGTAGCAGAGGCGCTCTGGAGCAGGCCCCTACCCGGGAGGTCGCCCCCAGTCTGGGGAGTGTGACCTTGGGGCCTGGGGGGTTCGGGTGCAGCCAGGAAGGAGAGGGATTCCTGGAGCCCTACAGGAGGAACAAGAGAACAGTGGAGGTGCTACAGGAGGAGAGAGACTTTAAAGTGATCCACCGGCATGGTCAGTGACGGTCCCTGGGACTGGAGGAGAAAGTGCTGGAGCAGGCTGGGAGAGGAATAGTGGACAGTCTGTGAGAGCCTTGGGAGCCAGTCAAGGGAAAGGGGAGTCACTACCAGAGAGCAGGTCAATGGGACCTGGAAGAGGATGGGCTGGGTGTTGTAGTTCATCAAAGGCCTGGTTAGCACTCAAGTACTTTGCTGCACATTGAGGGGTCTGTGATCCCTGGCCTGTAATGGGCTTTCCTGAGGTCCTGCTGAAACAGGGTAGGCCTCACCATGTGCTAACCTTGGTGAAGAGGAAGGTATAGAGAAGCATGATAAATTTCCCTTCAGGCTGGAAATGAAGTTCTGAGCTGGAGAGAAGCAAAGGAGTGTAAAGCTGCAAATTCTGTGTAGAGATAACTGTAAGAGAAACAGTCAGCAAGTAAAGTGCTGGAGAGTTGAAAGGAGCAATAGTCTGCAGAGGGAGAGTCTGCAGTGCAAGTGTGCATATACAGGACTGTGTATGGAATCCATGTACCATAATTATTTGGGCATCCCACAGTTACCCCTTATCCCTATCCAAGTTATTTCCCCTAAATAAAACAAGAAAAACAAGAACCGGCCTGGTCAGTGTCTCCGGATGTGTGATATATGGTGCCATTGAGGTCAGCTATCAGGTGAAACACTACTACAAGTCACTCTCAAGTGAGTAAGTTTGTGTAAGTTTGTATATATCACAATTTATGCAAGACTGAGATATGAGAGTGCTGGCATGCACTGCAGTTCATTGGTTGAACTAGATGGACTTGTGTCTTTTTTCAACCAGACTAACTATGCAAGTATGATTATATCCAGCAATCATGCATCTTTAGGTGGCACCCTAAAATTATAAAATGTTGCTTCAACTTTGGAGAGAAAAGATAGTAGCGTTGGAACGAGATGTTATCTAGAGTCTTATTGAGACTTAAGTTGGCCATAGATGGATCAAAATTTGACCGGTTCAGCAGGGATTAGCCACATTTTGATCCATGTATGGCTGTTCCTCCTGGACAGTGGCCAGTTGGCTACAGCAGCTAATCATCGGGTTTTAACAGTAGAGTCCCTCAGAGGATTCCTCTGTCCCTCTTGATTGTGTGGATGGAAGTGTCTATTCATATTTTTTTATTCCGGCTGAATGGAAAAAAAATGTTCCATCAATTGACAGCTTTACTAGAGAGTAGAGTTGAGCGGACACCTGGATGTTGGGGTTCGGTGGGTTCGGCCGAACTTTGTGAAAAAGTTCGAGTTCGGCCCCGAACTTGACCCCGGACCCCAAACCCCATTGAAGTCAATGGTGACCCAAATGTTTGACTCTAAAAAAGGCCTGGAAAGGGCTAGAGGGCTGCAAAAGGAAGCAGAATGGGGGTAAGAGTAGGACAAGTGCCCTGCAAACAAATGTGGATAGGGAAATAACTTAAAATCACATGAAAAATATAAAAAATGGAGGAGAAGGTGGATGTCGAGTAGGAGCCTAGAGGTTGAGGAGGCGGTGACCATGGCAGAGTAGGTGGAAGTGGCAGTGGAGGAGGTAGCCAACACTGTTTTTTGTTTGTTTGGGTTTTTTTTCTAATTGGGGTAGCCCCCAAAATATTGAGACATATTACAAAAAAAAAAAAAAAAAGTATAACAATGGCTGTGTGAGGCCGGTCTAAATGTCAATTCTGCACAAGGTACAGACGAGTCTTGTGGGATCCATGCCTGATCACGCTCCAGTGAGGGAATTAAGGATGGCACGTTGTAACGGGGATCCAGCAGGGTGGCCACCCAGTAATCAGAACAAGTTACAACGTGGGCAACTCGGCTATCGTTGAGCAGGCACTGCAGCATGTAGTCGCTCATGTGTGCCAGGCTGCCCACAGGCAAAGACAAGCTGTCCTCTGTGGGAGGTGTATCATCTGTGTCCTCCGTATCCCCCCAGCCACGCTCCAGTGATGCCCACGAGCTGTGTTGGGTGCCACCCTGCTGTGAACACGGTTCCTCCTCATCATCATCCTCGTCCTCCTCATCCTCCAGACCTGTGCCCTGCCATGAACATTTTTTACCTGGCCTATGCTGGTGCAGTAACCCACCCTCCGAGCCACTTGTGAATGACTGGCCTGATAACCGTGGAAATGATCCCTCTTCCTCCTGTGCCACATCTTCCATCATCACCCAAAGTGTTTTTTCAAGGAGACATAGAAGTGGGATAGTAACGCTGAGAACAGCGTCATCGGCACTGACCATGTTGGTAGAGTACTCGAAACACGATGGTACACAGGTCTCGCATGGAGGCCCACTCGTTGGTGGTGAAGTGGTGCTGTTCCGCAGAGCGACTGACCCGTGCGTGCTGCAGCTGAAACTCCAAATATTGCCTGCTGCTGCGCGCACAGTCTCTCCAGCATGTGCAAGGTGGAGTTCCAACTTGTGGGCACGTCGCATAGGAGGCGGTGAGCGGGCAGGCCGAGGTTCCGCTGCAGCACAGACAGGCGAGCAGCAGCAGGGTGAGAATGCCGAATAGACGGCCCGCACTTTCTGCAGCAGCTCTGACATATCTGGGTATTTTTTTTAGAAATTTCTGCACTACCAAATTCAGCACATGCGCCAGGCAAGGGATGTGCGTCAAACTGGCTAGGCCCAGAGCTGCTACAAGATTTCGCCCATTATCGCACACCACCAGGCCGGGCTTGAGGCTCAGTGGCAACAACCATTCATTGGTCTGTTGTTCAATGCCCGTGCACAGCTGCTGCGCAGTGTGGGGTTTATCCCCCAAACATATCAGTTTTAAAACAATCTGCTGCCGTTTCCCCCTGGATGTGCTGAAGTTGGTGGTGAAGGTGTTACGCTGACCGGATGAGGAGATGGTAGAGGAGGAGGGAGCGGAGTAGGAGGAGGAGGCAACAGGAGGCAAAGAGAAATGCCCTGCAATCCACGGTGGCAGAAGGACATGCGCCAAACTGCTATCCGCCTCAGGACCACCCGCCACTACATTTGCCCAGTGTGCAGTTAGCGAGATATAGCGTCCCTGCCTGTGCTTACTGGGCCACGTATCAGTGGTTATGTGGACCTGGCCACAGATGGCGTTGCGCAGTGCACACTTGATCTTGTCCCCAACTTGTTTGTGCAGGGAAGGGATGGCTCGCCTGGAAAAGTAGTGGCGGCTGGGAACCAGATACTGTGGGACAGCCACCGCCATCAGGTTTTTAAAACTGTCCGTGTCCACCAGACGGAATGACAGCATTTCAAAGGCCAGGAATTTTGAAATACTGGCATTCAGGGCCAGGGATCGCAGGTGGGTAGGGAGGTACTTCCTCTTTCTCTCCAGTGTTTGGGAGATGGACAGCTGTAAGCTTCCATGGGACCATGGTGTGGAAATGCTTTGGGACGGTGGAGGACATGCTGGCGTTGCTGTCACATCGTCTGTATTTTGGGTGGCGGCTGGCACTGGCACTGTAGAGATGGAGGAAGAGGCTGAGGCAGCAGCAGAAGAGGAAGCAGGAGGAGGCCGAGACCTTTCTTGGACTTTGAGGTGCTTATTCCACTGCAGCTCGTGCTTTGCATGTAGATGCCTGGTCATGTAGGTTGTGCTCAGGTTTAGAACATTTATGTCTCGCTTCAGGCTCTGATTGCACAGCGTGCAAACCACTTGTGTCTCGTCGTCAGCACATTGTCTGAAGAACTGCCATGCCGGGGAACTCCTTTGAGCTGCCTTTGGTGTGCTAGGTCCCTGGGTGAGGTGGGTAGTAGCAGGCGTACTGTCTAGGGGATGGTCGCTCCGCTTTTGCAACCTGCTTCACGACCACGTCCCTTATTTGACGCTCTCCTTATTCTGGATGCAAATGTACTATTTAGCACAAATTTCAATTATTTGTTAAACCAGCAATGTAAACACACTTTTTAATTTTGTGCAAGAAATGCACAGCAGGGTGCAAATGTACTATGTAGCACTATTTATTAATAATAAAAAAAAGAATAATAAATTATTCTTTTTTTTTTAAACCAGTAATGTAGACGCACTTTTTATTTTTGTGTAAGAAATGCACCACTCACACCAGCAGCAAGAACCTCTCCCTACGCCAGTATGAGATGATTTTAGAACGCTAATCTGTCCCCCACAGCAGCAGCAGGAACCTCTAACCTACACCAGTATGAGATGATTTAAGAACGCTAATCTGTCTCTCACAGCAGCACCAAGAACCTCTCCCTACACCAGTATGAGATGATTTTAGAATGATAATCTGTCCCTCACAACACCGCCAGGAACCTCTCCCTACTCCAGTATGAGATGATTTTAGAATGATAATCTGTCCCTCACAGCACCGCCAGGAACCTCTCCCTACTCCAGTATGAGATGATTTTAGATCCAGTATGAGATGATTTTAGAACGCTAATCTGTCCCTCACAGCAGCACCAAGAACCTCTCCCTACACCAGTATAAGATGATTTTAGAATGATAATCTGTCCCTCACAGCACCGCCAGGAACCTCTCCCTACTCCAGTATGAGATGATTTTAGAATGCTAATCTGTCCCTCACTGCACCGTCAGGATCCTCTCCCTCCTCCAGTATGAGATGATTTTAGAACGCTAATCTGTCCCTCACAGCACCGCCAGGAACCTCTCCCTACTCCAGTATGAGATGATTTTAGAACGCTAATCTGTCCCTCACAGCCACGACACTCCCTGTCTAATCGCAAG
>BLSH010378104.1:484262-494694 GCA_018402905.1 Glandirana rugosa | reverse complement strand
TATACCAGTATGAGATGATTTTATAACGGTAATCTGTCCCTCACACCAGCAGCAGGAACCTCTCCCTATACCAGTATGAGATGATTTTATAACGGTAATCTGTCCCTCACACCAGCAGCAGGAACCTCTCCCTATACTAGTATGAGATGATTTTATAACGCTAATCTATCCCTCACACCAGCAGCAGGAACCTCTCCCTATATCAGTATGAGATGATTTTATAACGATAATCTGTCCCTCACATTGGCAGCAGCATCCTCTCCCTACACTAGCCTGAGAGCATGTGACATGCAGCACTACGTGACTCCAGCTCATATCGAGGCTGGGTCACATGATGCACTGGCCAATCACAGCCATGCCATTAGTAGGCATGGCTGTGATGGCTTCTAAGGGCAAACGAGTGAAACGCTTGTTGATTGGCTGCCCTGCAGCCATTCAAAAGGCACGAAAAAATACCCGAACCCGGACTTTTTCTCAGATGTCCAGGTTCAGGACACGGACACCCTAAAGTCCGGCACGGACCCAAACTTTACAGTCCGGGTTCACTCAACTCTACTCGAGGGTCTTATCTAGAAGTTTGTGTGAGTCAGAGGGAATGCACAATCTAACTGCTAGCTGTTAACTTGGTTGAAAGCTGATCCAATGATTAATATTTAATAAAAGGTTTAAAATATTTATGAGCATTACTATAAGAAGTTTGCTGAACAATTGGCACCCCATATGGTCCTCTTTTTTAATTTCCTGCAAGTGGTGGAGAAATCCCCCTGGGGGCGTTGTGGGCAGCAGAAACATTATGTGACAGCAGGCGGGTAAAATCGCCTGGATGCATTCAGGATGGCAGGTACATTTGCCCAAGATTCAGGAGTTACACGGATTCCTACCACTAGGGGGAAGTGCTGGGAGCTTTACAGGAGTAGAGGTCTGAGTCCAGCTGAATGGAGCTGGCTCATTAAGGCCTCTACAAAAGCTCCCAGCAGGCATAGGTGAGTGCTCCACCCTGGAACCAGTTTCTGTGTCAGCAGACTGGGGAGAGTACATCTTGTCTGGTAAGGAAATCCCGTGTGGCTGAGTTGGACAGTGAGAGATAGCAGTAGGATGTACCTAGCTGACAGGCAGGGAAACCTATCAGTGGTCAAGTGGCCTAGGATTTATTTTGTTGTTTGTTTTGTTGTTTTTCACCTTGTAAATAGTGCAAATAAACTGCCTTGTTGATTTCACCTACAACTGCTGTCTTGCTGTGCCTAAATCGTGTAGTGAGCCCTTCCAGGGGGTCACACACACCCACTGCCGAGCTAACCCCCTTACAATAAATGTTTCTTGTTTGCGGATGATGTACTCATGTAGGTCACTAACCCCCAGGTCACTTTACCTAATCTATTAGATTTACTCCACCAATTTTCCCAGGTTTCTGGATTTTCATTAAATACCCAAAAAATGATGGCTCTTAACCACTTCAGCACTGAAAGGATTTCCCACATTAGGACCAGAGCACTTTTTGCAATTTGGCACTGCATCGCTTTAACTGACAATTGCACGGTCGTGTGACGTTGTACCCACTCGATTTTGCCGTCATTATTTGATCACCCCTGCGTCACTTCTGATCACCGCTATAAACAAAAAAAAAGCGACAATTTTGAAAAAAAGAGACAATATTTTTTACTTTTTCCTATAAAAAAAACAAATGTATTCATCAGTTGTGGCTGATATATAATCCTCTACATATTTGTGCTAAAAAAAAAAAATCGCAATCTGCGTTTCTTGATTGGTTTGCGCAAAATTTGCCGCGTTTACAAACCGTGAGAATTAATTTATGGCTTTTTACTTTTTTTTTTTGCTAGTAATTGGAGGCGATCTACAATTTTTATCAGGACTGCAATATTGCTGCGGACATGGAAACAAGGAAAGGCTGGACGGTCGCACTCCAATGCAAACTCCTTTATTCATTAAAAAGACCACATGCAGACAGTGGAGGACTACAAGTCCCAGCAGGTTGACACGTTTCACACGGTATTTAATCATAGCCTAAATATGTGCGCATAATGAACACTCATATACACTCTTTAGGCAATGTAAATGAGTGGACATGGCCGTGTCCATAGGCGATCAACCCATGCTGCATCCAATTAATCAATTAATTGCTGGTCAGACTGACCGAAATTAATGTTGTAAAGTTGGAAGAAAAACGCAAAGGGCTGATCCCTAATGCAGCACGGCAGATCCACCCTACAAAAATATACATACATAAAACATACAAACAAAATAAATGAACATATGTGGAATAAAAAGATACAAAATTACCTGTGTGCAAATGTGCACAAAGTGTGAGCATGAGACCCCACACCTGTACCCCTGGAGATCATTAAACTATTTTCACCAGAATTGCATGTAAAAAATTGTGACAACAGTAATGATTGCGACCCAGGAAACATAAATGGAGTTATAGTAATCAAGAACGTTCCATTGGCCAAGGGAGACAGGCAATGGGAAAACATATACGGGCAAACCCGTGTGATACAGCACTAGTAAACACATAATATAAAGAAACAATAGAACATTAAGAACTATCAATAAACATGATAAAAACTGTGTCACAACTAGTGTGTCCACATGAATCGTCCTTATCAGGAACCCAAAGAAGAAACTCCATTGGATTATTATGTGTTACAAAAATAATAAGGAAGAACCATGACTAACTGTTACGTGCCTGGGTTGTGAGTCTGATGGTAGAGAGAGACCTCTCATACTCCAGCTCCCGAACTGGTAGTGGAAACAGCAGTCACAGGAGCATGGCGGGGTAAGAGTGTCTGTTAGTCCAGTAGCAGTAGTCAGCCAATGGGCTTCCGATGAGTTGGTAGAGATGTGCAGTGCTGGGTGCTGTGGCAGACTGGATGGACAACAGAGCAGGATGCTGTAACTGACGGGATGGATAGCAGAGCTGGAAGCTGGGGCAGACTGGATGGACAGCAGAGCTGGATGCTGTAGCAGACTAGATGGACAGCAGAGCTGGAGCTGTAGCAGACTGGACAGACAGCAGAGCAGGATGCTGTAGCAGACTGGATAGGCGGCAGAGCTGGAGCTGTAGCAGACTGGATGGACAGCAGAGCAAGATGCTGTAGCAGATTGGATGGACAGCAAAGCTGGAGCTGTGGCAGCTTGGATGGATAGTCAGACTGGCATGGTTCGACAACAGACAGGTGGATCAGGTGAAAGCAGCAGGCAAAGGAAGGTCGGGTCACAAGCCAAAGTCAAACCGTGGATCAAACAGATAATCAGGAAGCAGAAGCAGGGTCGAGGCAAGCTGGGGTCAGGACAGGCAGCAGACAATCGTAAGGTAGAAGGCAGGCCGGATCAAGGTCACAGAGTATCACAGATTTCAGGGGATCACACAGAAGCTGCAGACCAAACCGCAATGAGACTTAGCAGCAGACTGGTTTAAATAGGCCATCCAGAGTGCTCATCAGTGACAGGTGCGTACCGTAGCACGAGTGCGCATTCGTGAGCGCAGTGATTGCGCTCCTGCTGTACAGGCTTCCTGACATTGCCCCCCTCCTAAGGGCAACCCTAGGGTGCCCAATTTGTGCTTCTTTTGAGGGTTCCTGCGGAAAAAAGGTACGGATTAAATTAGTAGCATGTACATTTTGTGCTGGTTCCCAGGAATTTTCTTCTGGGCCATAACCTTTCCATTTAACCAGATATTGTATCCGACCTCCTCTTCTACCATCAAGAATTGCCTCTACTTCAAATTCTTCATTCCCACTAATCATCACAGGTTCCGGAGGACCTGAGCTACGGTCAGGGAATGGATCTGGTACTGCAGGTTTTAATAAAGACACATGAAACACTGGATGTATACTAAATGACTCAGGTAAGGCCAATTCAAAAGAAATGTCATTCATTTTTCTCCTTACCGGAAATGGTCCTACGAACCTTGGTGCCAGTTTCCTTGATGGACACAACATCTTCAAATTGGCCGTAGAAAGCCAAGCTTGGTCTCCAGGTTGCAAGATCAGCTAATCCCTTCTTTTGTTGAATGACCTTTTACTATCTTCCTGTGCTTTTGTGATGGTTTCCTGCAACAAAAAGTTATTACGGGAGAAGTCCACCGTGCTCAGGACTGCCAGAACTGGAGATTCAGTGATCAAATTGGGTAGAAAGGAGGGATCAAATCAGGTAGTTGGTTAAAAAACAGAGATTGCTCAGTGGAGGAGTGGTTGGCATTGTTGTAGGTGAATTCCGCAAGGGGTAATAATGATACCCAGTTGTCTTGGACAAAAGAAGTGAAGCACCTGATGTATTTTTCTAACTTTTGGTTAGTTCACTCTGTTGGTCCATTGGTCTGTGGGTGGTAGGCAGAAGAAAAGGAAAGTTCAATCTGTAGAGTTCTGCTTAAGGCTCTCCAAAATCTTGATTTAAATTGAACTCCACGGTCAGACACAATGTTTGCAGGGACTCCATTGAGTCTAACAATTTCTTTTACAAAGACTTGAGCAGTCTCTATGGCCATTGGTGTACCTTTTAGAGGAACAAAATGGGCCATTTTTGAAAAGTGATCCACTACCAAGAAGATTGCAGTACATTCTTCAGAAGGAGGGCGTTAGACTATAAAGTCCATGGAAATCATTTTCCAGGCCCTGTCAGGTATGGGCAGGGGTCTCAGCAATCCCAAGACTTTGTTGCGAGAACTCTCACTTGCCACCAGAAAGAGTGTTGTACTAATTCTGTAGTTTTGTGGACACCGAAATGGCCCGTTAAGGGATGGTCATGGCAGACCCCTAATACTAGGGTTCAAACTTGCTCTGGAACAAAAACCTGCCCTTCTTTCCACCACAGTCCATTCTTTGCTTGCAGGGTAGTCCCTGGGGGACTAATTACTCCTGTGGAGGCTTGCTGTAATTGGGAGAGAAGGTCAGTGTGTAGCAGTAAAAAGTTTCCCGCAGGCAGAATAGTGTCTGATATTGGAATGTCCTTTGGATCTTCAAACATGTGAGACAAGGCATCAGGTTTAGTGTTTTTGGCTCCGGGCCGGTAGGTTATGTAAAATGAAAACCTTGAGAAGGAAAGCGCCAAACGGGCCTGACATGGTTTGAGGTGTTTTGCAGATCGTAGATATTCTAAGTTCTTAGGATCTGTGTAGATTAGTATTGGATTGAATGCTTCCTCCAGTAGGTACATCCATTCCTCTAGGGCTACCTTGATTGCCAGGAGCTCCCGATCTCCCACGCCGTATTTTCTTTCGGCTTGTGAGAGTTTACATGAAAAGAATGCCACTGGATGGGTCACCTCTTTGAGACCTTGTCGCTGTGAAAGAATAGCTTCAGCAGAGCAGGAAACAGACAGGTGGGTCAGGTGACAGCAGCAGGCAAAGGAAGGTCAGGTCACAATCCAAAGTCAAACCATGGATCAAACAGATAATCAGGAAGCAGAAGCAGGGTCGAGGCAAGCCAGGGTCAGGACAGGCAGCAGACAATAGTAAGGTAGGAGGGAGGCCGGATCAAGGTCACAGAGTATCACAGATTTCAGGGGATCACACAGAAGCTGCAGACCAAACCGCAATGAGACTCAGCAGCAGCCTGGTTTAAATAGGCCGCCCAGAGTGCTCATCAGTGACAGGTGTGTGTACCGTACCGTGAGTGCGCACGCGTGAGCGCCGTGATTGCGCTCCTGCTGTATGGGCTTCCTGACACTAACATAATCTAAATGACTAAACTGGGCACCTACCACCCATCCAAAGACTACAAAAGAGAAGACAGCTGGCAAGGAAACCAGGCGAAAACACATGAGGGTGCATAAGCGTCCAAAAGATGTACATCCCCATATAGGTAAATGGGATCACAGGTGACAAGGAACAAAACAAATGCGCAGGCATATAACTATTCATTAAAATGAGATGCATTGACAGATTTACAACATTTCAATGTGGGATTGTGATAGTGTCTGGATCACGTGTGATGTGACCAGCATCTATTCCTCTATCCCTCATGCACTTGGCCCCGATGTGGTTTCCGATTTCCTGCGATATCACAGTAGCTATTCCCTCATTCTTCAGGAGTTTCTACTACTTAGTTTAGAATTCCTACTGACCCGCAATATCTTTATGTTTGATGGGGACTTCTACCTCCAGAAGTGCGGGGCCTCTATGGGGGCAAAATTTTCACCCTCCATCGCCAGCCTCTATATGGGGTGGTGGGAGAGGTCCTGCATTTTTGGGGCTGGTTGTCTCCATTGAGCTGTTATAAAGTTTTATCATTGCTACATAGACGACCTGGTAATTATTTGTAATAAGAATGTGGGTGACATTGGTGAGTGGCTTGCTTATCTTAAGGACAATAACCTCAATTTATGGTTCACTGGGCTTCTTGATCCTGCTCGGGTAGATTATATAGGAAGCCTACTGCTGGGAACTCCATCCTAAGGGCGGATTCGGATCACCCCAGCCATACTATCAGGGGCATCCCTGTCGGTCAATTCTTAAGATTAAAGAGGATTTTTAGTGATGATGGGGAATATCAGAGAGAAGCACTAACAATGAAATCCTGTTTCTCTGAAAGGGGTTATCCCAATTCGGTTATTGATAAGGCCATGCGCATTGCACATAGCACACCTAGGGATAATCTCCAACCCAAGCAGAGGGCAAAACAAATCATGGGTGCTCCCACTGTTGGTGGTTTGCCTGTCTTTTCCACCCCCTTTAGTATGGAATTCACTAAGGTCCAAAACGTTGTCCGTAAATATTTACTGGTTCTTTTCAATGATCCAGTTTATTCTCAAATCCTCTCTAAGGGCATCAGAACAGTATCTAGGCAGGTACCTACTGTGATCAATTCACTTTCACCTAGTTTGTTTAGCAGCAAAGGTCCACCCCTCCAAGACCCCTTTGGCTACAGTTTTAGGGCACGTTTAGATGTGGGAAGAACCATTGCCCATGCTGCCCTCATGTTATGAAAGGTACCGATTTTGAGGTCTTTTTCCACCAACAAAACTTTTAGGGCCACGTCGTTCATTAACTGTAACCCTAAGCATATAGTATACATATTAACATTATAAAAACGCCATGGGTTAAACTTTGAATGGGATGCATCTCATTTTTATGAATAGCTATATGCATCCCTTCTGCGCATTTGTTCTGTTCCCTGTCACCTGTGATCCCATTTTTCTATATGGGGATGTACATCTTTTGGACGCTTACACGCCCTCATGTGTTTTCGCCTGGTTTCCTTGCCAGCTGTCTTCTCTTTTGTAGTCTTTGGATGGGTGGTAGGTGCCCAGTTTGGTCATTTAGATTATGTTAATCATGGTCCTTTCCTTATTATTTTTGTAACACATAATAATCCAATGGAGTTTCTTCTTTGGGTTCCCGATAAGGACGATTCATGTGGACACACTAGTTGTGACAGTTTTTGTCATGTTTATTGATAGTTCTTAATGTTCTATTGTTTCTTTATTTTATGTGTTTACTGTGATGTATCACATGGGTTTGCCCGTATATTTTTTCCCATTGCCTGTCACCCTTGGTCAATGGAACGTTCTTGATTACTATATCTCCATTTATGTTTCCTGGGTCACAATCATTACTGTTGTCACAATTTTTTACATGCGATTCTGGTGAAAATGGTTTAATGATCTTCAGGGGTACAGGTGTGGGGTCCCATGTTCACACTTTGTGCACATTTGCACACCGGTAATTTTGTACCTTTTTATTCCACATATGTTCATTTATTTTGTTTGTATGTTTTATGTATGTATATTTTTGTAGGGTGGACCTGCCGTGCTGCATTGGGGATCAGCCCTTTGTGTTTTTCTTCCAACTTTACAACATTCATTTCGGTCAGTCTGACCGGCAATTAATTGACTAATTGGATGCAGCATGAGTTGATCGCCTATGGACACAGCCATGCCCACTCATTTACATTGCTTCTATAGAGTATATATCTGTGTTCATTATGTGCACATATTTAGGTTATGATTAAACGCCGCGTAAAGGTGTGAAACGCATCAGCCTGCTGGGACTTGTAGTCCTCCACTGTCTGCATGTGGTCTTTTTAATGAATAAAGGAGTTTGTATTGGAGTTCAGCCGTCCAGCCTTTCCTTGTTCCCATGCTATTTAGAAAACTGTGCCTGCACCCTGCCACATACCTGGATGATTGCAGCCTTCGGACAGTAGATTCTCCTGAAACGGTGCTTCTCTTTTCATTGCGGCGGACATGTTGGACATTTTTACACTTTTTTGGGACCCTTCTGGGAATCCTTCCAGGGGTGAAGTGGTTAAATATCACTAAAAGAGCTTTATTTGTGTGAAAAAAAATGATTGAAAGTTCATCTGGTTACAATGTTGCATGACAGCGCAATTGTCATTCAAAGTGTGACAGCGTTGAAAGCTGAAAATCGACCAGTATTGCAATGGAAGACTTCACTGACCATAACATAAGGGAGAACTGCTCCACTAAATATGTACCACCAATGAAAGGGGGCAATTCACCACTGACAACCGACATATGGAGCACTACACCAATGACCAACAACATAAGGGAGCTCTGTACTTTTCACCACCACTTTAAGAGGGTACAGCACCACTGAATAGCAAAATAAGGGAGTCCTACATCATTGACCACCAATGTATGGAGCACCACAATTACAATATAAGAGGGACCACATTGACCACCATTGTAATACGGCACTTCATGATTGACCTTAAACAGAAGGGGACACGTTACCATTGACTAACAATGTAAGGGGACACGTTACTACTTTGTGTGAAAAAAAAAAAAATGTGATTTTATTTTCTTTCCACATTTTCCAAAAACTCGTGGAAAAAAAAATGACATGTTCAAAAGACTCATTATGCCTCGTAGAATATACATTGGGGTGTTTGCTTTTAAAAATGGGGTCATTTTCTGGGTGTTTCCATTGTCCTGGTGCTCCAGGGCCTCAAAAGTGTGACAGGTCATCATGACATTCAAGTAGCACTATCAAGCAGTCTAGGAGCATAAGTTACACATCTAATTTCCTGACAACATATTTTAGAAGGCCCTTAATATTTCTAACACATAGCATGTACACACCAAGAATTACACTCCAAATTAAATTCTATTGAGGAAAAGGTAAAAAAAAAAATTACCTGTGGTTTTAGTAGTGCAGTTGTCCACAGAGGAGAGCAATTGTCCAGGCAGCAGGCAGGGACGTGCTTAGCGACAACAAAATTAATTATCCAGGCAGCAGGCAAGAATATTGTCTACAGTCAGTACAGGAATATTGTCAGCATAGCCAAAGCATTTGTCCAAAGGAATTGTCCAGGCAGAGACGCAGAATATCTATTGGGGTGTTCGCTTTCCAAAATGTGCTCATTTTGTGGGAGTTTTTGAAGGCCCTGGAGCACCACGACAATGAAGTGTGATAGTTCGCCATGTCATTAGATGTGTAATTTGTGCTCCTACAACGCCTGAAGGTTCTCCCTGCAAGTTGGGCCTCTGTATGTGGCCAGGCTATGTAAAAGTCTCACACATGTGGTTTTGCCATACTCAGGAGGAGTAGCAGAATGTATTTTGGGGTGTCAAAAAGTATTAAAGCCAGTGAGTTAGAATACAATCAGCCAGCATTATAGGAAGGTCAGCAATGGCAGCCCCCATGCAAAAATGGTGTTTTTTTTCTACTTCATGTTATGAGTTTTTCTTTTTCCATTGACATTACACCAATTCACAACAATGCTGCAAAGATTGACAATTTAAGAGAAGCCAGTGCTTGTTCCACACCATTTATCATTCACACCATCAACAATGTAAAGGAAAAACTGTATTTTTATTGCTGTGTATATAGCTTCGATATATTATGAAGTATATATCTGTTGGCATCCATGAACTAAAAGAAAATAAATTTTTTTAAATATATGCTATTATTTCGTCAAGGACTCTAAATGATGAGTTTGGGATAACCCACTCCATAATGCATCACAGCCTCATGCACCACATTAAAATGCCTTTCTTATGTCGAATACGAGAGATGATCTCATTATAACCTGCTTTTTTCTAGTGTTCTAGCAATTCTTGACATGTAAACAATATTTTTCTTCTTTATCCTAACTGAACACTTTGTCTTCGCTATATTGGTTACCCCATGAAGGGAACTTAACGATCTTGTGATCTTTTTTCGTCCAATATTACTCTAGTAGAGAGCATAAGCTGTATTCTTTCCGTAAAATTACACCACGTACTCCGACACTACGTAATACCTCACCCAATAGGGTTTGAGTAGTAAATCTCAGGAACTGCTTTATTATCGTATATAAATTTTTTTAAATAAAAGAAAATCAAGTACCTACGGTTGTCTATATATGAAGTATTATATAGCTTCGATATATGTGTCGTTATTTTTATGTCAAAAAGGAAATGTAACAACTACCACACTTACTATTTACCACACCTTGTTCGTGACCGAAGA
>BLSH010378104.1:455522-476520 GCA_018402905.1 Glandirana rugosa | reverse complement strand
CATGCCTCTCAGCAAATAGCTTGGGGTGTCTACTTTCCAAAATGGGGTCATTTGGGGGGGGGATTGTGCTATCTTGGCATTTCACTGCCTCTGAAACTGTGATAAGTAGTGAGGAGTGAAATCAAAAGTTTATACCCTTAGAAATCCTGAAGGCGGTAATTGGTTTTTGGGGTCCTGTACACTAGACTCCCAAAAAGTCTCACACATATGGTACCCTCGTACTCAGGAGAAGCAGCAGAATGTATGTTGTAGTGTAATATCACATATGCCCATGGCATGTGTGGGCAATATATCATTTCAGTGACAACTTTGTGTAAAAAAAATTTTTTTTGTCAGTTTTCAATCACGTGACAAAAAAATAAAATATTCAATGGGCTCAACGTGCCTCTCAGCAAATTCCTTAGGTTGTCTACTTTCCAAAATGGGGTCCTTTTGGGGGGGGGGGGTTGTACTGCCCTTCCATTATAGCACCTCAAGAAATTAGATCAGTCAAACTAAAAAGCTGCGTAAATTCCAGAAAATGTACCCTAGTTTGTAGACGCTATAACTTTTGCGCAGACCAATAAATATACGCTTATTGAATTTTTTTTAACCAATACATGTGGCTGAATGCATTTTAGCCTAAATGTATGACTAAAATTTAGTTTGTTGTATTTTTTTATAACAAAAAGTAGAAAATATTTTTTTTTCAAAATTTTTGGCCTTTTTTCATTTCGCAAAAAATAAAAGCATGCAATTGGCTGCAGCACTAACCAATCAGCATCCGCCGATTGGCTCCGGATGTTACCAAGGAGAGCCCTGTGTAGGTAAACAAACACAGGGCTCTCTTCTGATAGCAGCAATGTGCTGTTTTTTTTCTTCCTGCAAAGTAAAAGCAGCACATTGCTTAGTAAAAACAGCACACCCATAACACATGTTGGCCACACATTTAACCCCTTGATTGCCCTAGATGTTAACCCCTTCCCTGTTCGTGTCATTAGTCCAGTGACAGTGCATATTTTTAGTACTGATCACTGTATTGGTGTCACTGGTTCCCAAAAAGTGTCAGTTACTGTCAAATTGTCCACTGCAATATTACAGTCCCGCTATAAGTCGCTGATCGCTGCCATCACTAGTAAAAAATAAATAAAACTACCATAAATATCTCCCATAGTTTATAAATGCTATAACATTTGCGCAAACCAATCAACATACGCTTATTGGGATTTTTTTACTAAAATTATGTAGCAGAATACATTTTGGCCTAAATTGATGAAGAAATTTGATTTTTTACATTTTTTTATTGGATATGTTTTATAGCAGAAAGTAAAAAATGTGTTTTTTTCAAAATTGTCAAAAACCGCAGGAGGTGATCAAATACCACCAAAAGAAAGCTCTATTTGTGGGAACAAAAGGACATTTTATTTGGCTATAGTGTTGCAAGACCGACAGTTAAAGTAACGCAGTGCCATATCGCGAAAAAATGGCCTGGCCGTTAAGGGGGGTAAATCTCCCAGAGCTGAAGTGATTCAAAGCTTTGGCTTTTTTGGCTTTGTGAATTAGTAAATGATGATTTTTTATATTTTTTTGCAGTCACAGTATCTTCTTGGCACACTGTTGCATGTCATATTTGAAGTACAACTCTAAGCTTAATGTATCCAAAGCTACAATATTGCCAAATGGCAGATGCCACAAGTTATAATCATTTTACAAGGGTCTCAACTTCTACTTAACTTGGAGTTAAGTCCCTGCCACCTTCCAGAGCTTTGTAACCCTCTATCATAGCTCCAGGAGGGAGTGTAGGCAAAGCTGTAAGTTGGACAGTCAAGTCAAGACCTGTAATGCATGCACCTGGTATCCAGGGGATTCCTGGGTGCATGAAGATTGGTTCCTTTGGCAGTGTTGTCATATTCTTGTGCTTTAAATACCTCAACAATGCAGTAAATTATGTGCCCCCTTTTCTTTATATATTTTGTTTAGTGTTGGCCAGCGCCAGTTGGTTTGCCTGGCAAGGGCCCTTCTTCGAAAGACCAAAATCCTGGTGCTGGATGAAGCCACAGCAGCGGTGGACCTAGAAACGGATGACCTCATCCAGTCAACTATAAGAAAAGAGTTTGAAAATTGTACAGTGATAACCATTGCACATCGACTCAATACAATCATGGATTACACACGGCAAGTAGTATAAAAAGATCTACTTTAAAAACTATTGCAACGCAGGATTATAACTGTGATACAAAATGTTCATATATTTAAGCTCATATCTGTGATAAAGAACGGGTAATATCCAGTGGTGCTCCATTTCTTGGGGGGGGGGGCGGCAAACAAGCCACAATAAGCCACACAACTAGGTGGGCTCAGGGTGCACCCAAGCTCACCCTTTTTTGAAGCCAATTAGAGCCTCGGGCTCTAATCATGTGCTTAAATAAAAAATTTAAAAAAAATAATAATAACTTTGAAATCCATGCGTCCAGCGCCCTGCATGTAGATTAGGGGCCAGGCACATGGATTACGGGGGGTGGCCCTGCGCCCCTAATGGAGCAGCCACCACTGGTGATACCTGATGCATCAGTACAGCAACTCTTTATAGAATCACTGTTGTCAATACATCCCATCTAAGAATTAAGTCCTTTAATTGGTATGTTTACAACTTACTGTTTCAAGAAGAGGACATTGCTGATGTTCTGTCAGATTAGCAAACCTGTCAGATTAGTTAACGGAAGCGATGTTCCCTCAGCTGAGCAAAAATTCTTACTGCGCATGCGTTTCACCGCTAGCAGGTTTGCTAATGTGACAGAACACCTGCAGTCAGAAGGCAGCAGTGGACTTTGTTACACCCAGCCAAATTTTGAATTTCAGGTGCATTATAGCAATAAAGTGAGCATATATGCTTATATACAGTATTTTGAAACCCGTGAGACTGTTTTGATGTTTCATTTTGAAAGCCTGCAGAAGATGGCCATCTCGGTACACCCCGCACTACTCAGCACCAAACCTATAGTCATAAGGCGCTGACACACATTTTAGGACACCCTTACTGTTGCTGTGTTCTGTCAGATTAGCAAACCCGTGAAATCACCTGTGTCAGGCGGCATGACAGCGATCTACCAATCCCTGTCATCAGGATCAGTTAGATCTGTTATGCTCCTGGCAGCCCAGCCCCCACACAGTTAGAACACGCCTAGGGAGCACAGTTAACCCCTTGATTGCCCCCTGCAGGTTAACCCCTTCCCTGCAAAATTACATTTATACAGTAATCAATGGCTATATTAAGATCTGATCGCTGTATAAATGTCAATGGTCCCAAAAAAGTGTCAAACATGCCGCCGCAATATTGCAGTCTCGATAAAAATTTCAGATCTCCGCCATTACTAGTAAAAAAAAAAAAACAAATAGTAAAAAACGCCATAAATTCTCATGGTTTGTAAACTTTTGCGCAAACCAATCAATAAATGCCGATTGCGATTTTTTTTTTTTACCACAAATATGTAGGAGAATATATATCGGCCAAAACTGATAAATACATTTGTTTTTTGATATTTTTTTTATATTTATTATAGCAAAAAGTAAAAAAATATATATATATTTTAAATTATCACTCTTATTTTGTTTATAGTGCAAAAAATAAAAAACACAGAGGTGATCAAATACCACAAAAAAGCTATATTTGTGGGGAAAAAAAAACACGTCAATTTCGTCCGGGTACAACGTCGCATGACCGCACAATTGTCAGTTAAAATGACGCAGCGCCGAATCGCAAAAAGTGCTCTGGTCAGGAAGGGGGTAAATCGTTCTGGGGCTGAAGTGGTTAAAGCATGAATAACAGCACACTGCTTGTGCTGTGTAATTTAGCCCTTTGTATCATCTAAAATACCTAGTCTATCCTGTCTGGTGCTGCCCTCCCCATTGTAAACTGACCACGTTTATCATTTTATTTATTTTATTCATTTCAGGTACTTAAATAGCGCTGTCAATTTATGCAGCGCTTTACATATACATTGTACATTCACATCAGTCCCTACATCTAAGGTATGGCTTCTGAGCCATGATACACTGGTCAGTTTACGTGCCCCCGGCATCCCGCTGTCTCTCCTGCTCCCTCTCACCCCTGTCTGTCAGCTAATGACAGTGCCCATCTGCTCCCCGCTCCTCCCCTCCTGCTGCTAAAATAACTGTGTGTTATTCCTACAATACCCTGTTAAACTATGTAGCCCAATGCAAATCATAATGGGGTTATCTAGGGTGGGACTTTAAATATGCCAAATGAGAACATACGACTGCCAAAAACGGGTAAAATTTCATATAGATTTTATTGTAGTTTAACAAATACATAAAGTATGTTGAAAACATATCATTAAAAAGGACAGAAGCACAAATTATAAACCCTTAGATAGCATGAATCGTCACATGCACGCGTCAGGTGGTCTACGCGTTAAGCAGGTTCCCCCGCTTCTTCAGGACCAGGCATGTAAGATACAAGTAGGGTGTTGTACTCAGTGTCCAACCAATGTGATAGAGGCGACACTGGAGGAAAGCAGCATAATCCATATAGCACATAAAGAGGGAAAAAAACAGGGGGTGTCTCAAGGTAAAATTGCCCACCGGTCCATGAAATGAACAACGGATCTTGTTACAAGCTGGGGATTGAGGGAGAGCTCACCATATGTATATGGATGAATCAGATGAGTGCATAAAGCAAATAAGCCGACCCAGACAGAGAAAGCCTTCCCTTCCCTTAAGGTAAAACTTGCTTAAACTTTAATGGCCACATCAAAGGGCCAGCAACATGTAAGACCACATGGCAGATGTGAGTCCATGTCCCCTCAGGCAAGTAATGACAATTTTTGTCAAACCCAATAAGAACATGTACTGCCCAGGTACTGCCAGAGTCATACCGTGGTCAGTCCATGTGGGTTTCTTGCATGTATCCCAACATGTTTCGGAATTATTGGTGTATGTACTGTATATTCCTTCATCAGGGGAAATTATATTTTGGGTGACTTTTTTCTCTATCTGAAACACAAACATAGTCTTGTAATAGTCATACTACGATATAAAATGTTTACAGAATCAGACTTCACAAAGCAAGTTATAATGTATTCATGGCTGTTTGGATACTTACATTCAAAATTGACATTTCAAAAAAAAGGAACAAGCATGCATACCGATGGAGGATCACACAATGGCTGAAAAGACCCCCATGGAGACACCAGGTGGATAGATGTGCACCAGGGATGAGCAATCTGCAAGCATCCACAAGAAAGCCCTGTAGGCTACACCAGCAGTAGTAGTAGTGTCTAGGACTAAAAAGGAGAGCATATTAACATACACAACTTTAACATGATTATATAAAAGCGACATATCGCTTTATCATGACAAGGACATATACCAAAGTAATATAGTCCTGTCAGGAGTATCATTACCTTTTAACAAGCTGTTGCAGACATTCCACCATAGACGGCAGTGCTCAATCCGAGACTGACCTGTCTGAGGTGGATGATTTATAAAGGGAGTATCCCACTAGGGGAGCCAATCCCCAGAGGGGAAGGTGCTGGATCCCTGGCACCAAAATGGCCGCCAATAGAGCGACTGGGACCAGGGGCAGGGCTGTTCTCTGACAAGAGGGAGAGCTTTGTAGTCCCACCCCTAGGGGCAGGCCTACATCACGCGTCAGCGTGTCACCGGCGTGAAAGATTCTCGGCCGTGTCACAAGGGGCACAGTATGGAAATGGTAGGAGGTCCTCCCTAAAGCAAGGCATGGGGTCAGCAGGAAGTATAACCCCCAATGCCATCCACTGGCTGCACGTGGATGGAGCCTGCCCGCTGGGTGGTGTATGCATATGCTCCACAAGGAACACACACAGTATGCCACTTAGTGCACCATGCATCCATATCAGCCAGAGTGGGTAACAGAGTGATATACGAAGTAAACTTTTTCAGAAATGCAGACGTAGTCCTACAGTAGTCATATTACACTATTATGCTATTTACCAATTGAGTTATAGTGCATTCGTGGCTGGTCAAATGCTGACATTAACAACAAAGATTGACAAAAAAAGGAGACATACAAGCATGTTTATCAATGAGAAATCCCATAGTGGCTGAAAAGACCCAGATGGAGACACCAGGTGAATGGTGAATGGGTGTGCACCAAGGATGAGTGATCTGCAGACAACCACAGGAAACGCCCTGTAGGCTGCACCAGCAGTATGAGTAGGGATATGTGGAGCCAGAAAAAAGGCATATTAGCATACACATCATAACATGATTTTATAAAGGCAAATATAGCACTTTATGAAAACAGGGACATGAATTAGAATAATGTCTTCCTGTTTGGAATGACAGTACCTTTTAACAAGCTGGCACATGCAGCCAGTGGACGGCATTGGGGGTTATACTTCCTGCTGTCCCCATGCCTTGTTTGCAGGGCAGAGCTCCTACCACTTCCCTACAGTGCCCCTTGTAACACAGCCAGAAATCTTTCACGCCGGTGACGCGTCACGTCGTCCCACCCCTAGGGGTGGGAATACGCCACGGGCTCTCTTGTAAGAGGACCGCCCTGCCCCTGACCCCAGCTGCTCTATTGGCAGCGATTTTGGTGCTATGGATCCAGCATCTCCCCCTCTGGGGATTGTCTCCCCTAGTGGGATGCTCCCTATATAAATCATCCACCTCAGTCAGGTCAGTCTCGGATTGAGCACTGCCATTTATGGTGGAATGTCTGCACCAGCTTGTTAAAAAGGTAATGATACTCCTAATAGGAATATATCACTTTATAAAGCGATATTTCGCTTTTATATAACCATTTTTAAAATATTGTGCATGGTCAGATGCGCTGCCAGTCTCTTCCAGGCATTTGGGAGCTGGCAGAGACCGGCAGCGCACCTCTACACCTGCGTTGGATTTCCCACACATGTGCACAAATCTGCCAGCTTCTGTAGAAGGGCACTGTACCCCCCCCCCCATTTGTGCGCACAAAGTTGCAGCTTAGTAACAACACCTGTGACATAGCAATCCCAGGAGGCAGCGCAAAAAAGCAACACAGTTAACAATTCGATTTTTAGAAGCATTTGTGTAAAAGGGGAGGGGGGAGGAACAGAATACAAAATTTTTGTTCTAGTAACTTACATTCCACTTTAAGCTGCAATATATTGCATTTTTGTTTTGGGGTTTAAGATCACTCACATAAGAGCTGCAATAATTTGAAAGTTCCTTTTTAACACTGTCTCTAATTTTTACAGGGTTATTGTGTTTGACAGAGGTGAAATTGTGGAATTTGACACGCCTACAAGGCTACTGGAAAAAAAAGGACTATTCTACTCCATGGCAAAAAATGCAAATGTAATTTAACTGTTTTGGAAATTGGATTTAGAGTTACTGATCAGTAGACGCAGGGAGCAAAGGGCTGCACAACAAAAATCAACAGAAAATATTTTTATTGCAAAAAAAAAAAAAACACATTTTCTTCCTATCAAAGTACATTTTTATATAATTGTCACATATTTCAATGTTTGTTTTTGTTTTCAATAGTGAAATGTTAATTATAAGTGTAATTTTAAAAACATTCAACATTTAATATAGCCAGAGATACCTATCAACATTGCAGATATGATCTCTGCTCTTATCTCGGTCTCTTCTTCCCAAGTGCTTTGACAGCTGTTATCATAGGCTCAGGCCAGTGTAAGTATCCTCCTATTTGTTTTCAACCTGTCTGCATCTACACTGAAATTGCAGAGCACACTGAGGACATATGGACAACTGCTTCACACTCCGTTTGGCCTATGAATCTCCATACCACTTAATAACTCAATAACAGATTTTAATTTAGCAAGATAGTAATCCATCTAGGCATTATCTGTTTAGGAGAAATGCAGATTAATCTTTGATTTTCCTAAATATTTAAATCACACAATTTAGGAAACCAAACCATAAGGATTCACAAACTGCATGATGCTATGCAGATTAAACAAACCTGCATGCAAATATTCAAGAGAATCAAAAAAATATGCAATCCACCAGTTTGCCTTGTATTCCAATTACTCCACTCATAACTATTTTTCAACAATTTCCCAGTCATGTGTCCAGGGAGGTGAGGTGGTGGTGGGGAAAAGTTATGCCTAAATGGAGGAGTGAGGTAGGTGGCAGACAAGCACTTTGTTCAGGGTGTTGGTGTTGATGTACAGTACCTGCCTCTCATCTGACTTCAGGTGATGTGGCTGGTGAACCCAACCACCAGAAGTTTTGTGGAGGGATGTGAGGTGAATTCTAGATAGGGAGGTGCTGTAGAGCAATGCTTGTATCCTGCTTCATGCTTAATCCGAACTGCTCCAATATACTTGCAACAATGACTTTGCTGTCCTCCCTCCCCTCCCTAGCCAAACCCCTGATATAGGAGGGGAAAGAGTTGAATGAGGGGTGAGAGTGGGGTACAACAGTGTGGGATGGGAGGTGAGGAGCTGGAGACAGCAGTGAGGAAAAGCAGGGTGTGATCGGAGGTGTGGAGCATCAGATCGGAGGGTAAGAAGCAGGGGCAACAGTGTCAGATGGGGGGTGAGAAGCGGAGAATAGCAGCATTGAATGTGTGTGTGTGTGTGTGGCACATTCTAATACAGTTGCAGATCTGGGAGCCCAATTGAGATGTGGGCGTCCCACCCACCAGGCCCTGGGCTCTCTCACCAAGGTATCTTGTGGGTAACTTGGCTGTGGCTGGTGGGGGTGTACAGGGGAGCTGAAGTACGCTTTGTGTTGATAAAGCACCAATAAGAGCTGCCCCGGCTGTGGGGAAGTGCACTGTGTGTCCTACTTACGTTTTTGCACTGGGAGACCAGAAACCGTGTTACTGTACATATCTCGGTTTCTGTTGCCACTATGGCAAAACAAATGTAGCATGTTTTACGTTATATAACTGTAGCCATGCCCCCGTAGGGTTTGCTGGAAGTAGTGGTCCACCTGTCACACTACCCTCAATCACATATATCCTTGCATCCGGAGTCAGGAAGAACAGGCTGGTACTTGTGTTTTTTTGTTTTTGTTAGGGGATTTAACTTGGATGTGTATAGGGCAATTATGGGATGCCCAGAAGATCCAACAGTTCTTGAATGGGACCATCTACAGTGGGTATGGAAAGTATTCAGACCCCCTTAAATTTTTCACTCTTTGTTATATTGCAGCCATTTGCTAAAATAATTTAATTTTTCCCCTTATTAATGTACACACAGCACCCCATATTGACAGGAAAACAGAATTGTTGACATTTTTGCAGATTACAAAAGAAAAACTGAAATATCACATGGTCCTAAGTATTCAGACCCTTTGCTCAGTATTTAGTAGAACCACCCTTTTGATCTAATACAGCCATGAGTCTTTTTGGGAAAGATGCAACAAGTTTTTCACACCTGGATTTGGGGATCCTCTGCCATTCCTCCTTGCAGATCCTCTCCAGTCCTGTCAGGTTGGATGGTGAACATTGGTGGACAGCCATTTTTAGGTCTCTTCAGAGATGCTCAATTGGGTTTAAGTCAGGGCTCTGGCTGGGCCATTCAAGAACAGTCACAGAGTTGTTGTGAAGCCACTCTGTTATTTTAGCTGTGTGCTTAGGGTCATTGTCTTGTTGGAAGGTAAACCTTCGGCCCAGTCTGAGGTCCTGAGCACTCTGGAGAGGGTGATCCTACAGGATATCCCTGTACTTGGCCGCATTCATCTTTCCCTCGATTGCAACCAGTCGTCCTGTCCATGCAGCTGAAAAACACCCCCACAGCATGATGATGCCACCACCATGCTTTACTGTTGGGACTGTATTGGACAGGTGATGAGCAGTGCCTGGTTTTCTCCACACATACCACTTAGAATTAAGGCCAAAAAGTTCTGTTCTTGTTCTCATCAGACCAGACCATGGAGTCCTTCAGGTGTTTTTTAGCAAACCCCATGCGGGCTTTCATGTGTCTTGCACTGAGGAGAGGCTTCCGTCGGGCCACTCTGCCATAGAGCCCCGACTGGTGGAGGGCTGCAGTGATGGTTGACTTTCTGCAACTTTCTCCCATCTCCCGACTGCATCTCTGGAGCTCACCCTCAGTGATCTTTGGGTTCTTCTTTACCTCCCTCACCAAGGCTCTTCTCCCCCGATAGCTCAGTTTGGCCCGACGGCCAGCTCTAGGAAGGGTTCTGGTTGTCCCAAATGTCTTCCATTTAAGGATTATGGAGGCCACTGTGCTCTTAGGAACCTTAAGTGCAGCAGAAATTTTTTTGTAACCTTGGCCAGATCTGTGCCTTGCCACAATTCTGTCTCTGAGCTCTTCAGGCAGTTCCTTTGGCCTCATGATTCTCATTTGCTCTGACATGCACTGTGAGCTGTAAGGTCTTATATAGACAGGTGTGTGGCTTTCCTAATCAAGTCCAATCAGTATAATCAAACACAACTGGACTCAAATGAAGGTGTAGAACCATCTCAAGAATTATCAGAAGAAATGGACAGCACCTGAGTTAAATATATGAGGGTCACAGTAAAGGGTCTGAATACTTAGGACCATGTGATATTTCAGTTTTTCTTTTTAAATAAATCTGCAAAAATGTCAACAATTCAGTGTTTTTCTGTCAATATGGGGTGCTGTGTGTACATTAATTAGGAAAATAAATGAACTTAAATGATTTTAGCAAATGGCTGCAATATAACAAAGAGTGAAAAATTTAATGGGATCTGAATACTTTCCGTACTCACTGTATATACACTCCAATATATACACTTCTCCTCTTCCTCCAGCACAACACTTGTTCTGGCCTAGCTAGCACATGGCAAGCCCTGCTCTAAGTTTAGTACAGCCTCAATGAACCGCCTATTACAGGCAAGGACCGCGGGCCCCCTTTAGTGTAGCAAAAGTAGAAGTATGCTAGCTAGCCTTGGTGGAATACTGCTCCCAATCCATCCTCTTCGGGTCCTACCAGCCTTCCTGGCTGCAATGAACCAATTCCACTGCCCAGTGACACCACAGTCTCAACTGGCTCTTGCACCCTTCTCAGACAGTCTCTCACCCCAATCTGCTCCAGTGTGTCTCTTCCAGCTTCCCGACACCTGACAACAACCTGTCATTTCTCTCCTGGAGATCTTCCTGGCAGTACTCTCTCCCACTCTCCCCCACTTGCTCTCTCCCTTGTGCCTCTGTTCTAGGATCTCCACTATATTCCTGGATGCACCCGAGCCCCAGGCCGAAGTCACCCCCCCCAGACTGGGGGCTCCTTCAAGGCCCCGACAGCCTTAGTACTCCACCTCTTTCACCTGAACTCTCCTCGCCGGCTGGGCTGACCCCCAGGTATTCGAGAAAGCCTGCCAATCCAGGGTTAGAGATTGGTCAAGGTTCACCAAACACCCCAGGCAGCTCCACCTCTCTTCCCCACCCTTCCTTCTAGAACCCTCTGGAAGCAAAGGGGAGGTAACAAAGAGGTGTCATCACCCTTTGCCCAGAATCAAAACAATCAGACCTGACTTCCAGTCAGGCCTGACTAAATTGACCTCACTTAACACAAAAATCTCTCTAAGCTCCTGCCTAAAGCTAGAGGGTGCTACACTCACCCCCACCAAACCCCAGCTGGTCCCTAGCTGGGAAAATTTAGAAAAATGGCTTCTGGGCCCAGGAGCAAGGGCATCCCATAAAGTAAAGGGAAGGGGGAAAAGTGTACAAACTTTGATGGGGTTTGTACAAATAAATAAAGTACAAAAATAGACATGAATCTCTAGAAGTTATTTACACCTGTACAGTATAGACAAGACACTCCTAACTACAATTCCTGCAACTTACAACATAAAACATAACCAATATACAATTCCGAGCCAGAGCACTTCTCCCTTGGGAGAAATACTCTGCTCATAGAGGGGTAGAGAAGGTCTTGACTCTCGCCGGAGGGGGATAGATGGCCACCACATCCCAACAATCCTAAGAGAAGATAGAACAACCACCTACTCTACATTCTAACTAAACAAAGCACACAGTCTGCTGGAAGGGGTTTATAGTCCTGCCAGCAGAGTTAATGATAAACAGCACACTTGCAATGCGGTTTCTATTCTGGGTTATAGCCCACTGACAGAAACCGAAAAAGTCAGGAAGAAACACACTCTGCTACTCTCCAGCAGTCTAGTGTGTGTTTCATACATTGGCTGTAGTCCCCAACAGTCCCTAAATGTAAAAATGTGGATCTGGCAGCCTCTTCCGGCTTCCCCCTTCTTCCCGTACTGCAATAGAATGGCTCCTCGTAGACATAACTGCCTTGACGATGAGCACTCTGTCCCCATAGATAGCATGCCCCAAGTTCCACTTCTGTGAATCAACAAAATGATCCCAACATGCCACACTAAGAACGAAGATATTGCTTGTCAGTTTCATCACATTTATGATAAATTGTACAACCAAAAGGTAGCTCCCATCCCGCCCCCCAAATGTGTTTCTGAACCATTACTGGCCTTCGGCCCTAGCAGTGGCAGACTCCCAAGCTCTAGAATTTCCCTTCTCATCGGAAGAACTTGAGGAAGCGCTCAAGGCCATGAAACCCGGGCAAAAGCCCAGGGCCGGATGGCTTTCCGGTCCAATACTTCAAATGCTTTTCGGACCTCCTTACCCCACACTTCATCAGGGCGTTCAGCACATTATCTACCAATCCACATAGCTCTGAGAGGACCCTATGAATGTGGCCAGCTATCAACCGATTTCCCTGCTAAAATTCTAGCTACCCGTTTTTCCTTTTTGTACCTGCCTGGTTCGGGCTTGACCAAGTGGTATTTGTCCCTGGGAGAGAAGCCAGGAACAATACGATTAAGGCCTTAAACCTTCATCATTGGCTTACTACCACTCAACAGGGGGGGTTCTTTCTTGCCATGGACGAGGAGAAGGCATTTGATAGCGTGGCCTGGGACTACATGGCTGCGGTTTTGGACCATCTGGGAATCTGACTGCGTATGCAAGCTTTTATTATGTCCTTGGTCAACAGACACCTGTCAAATGTCTTCTTCATGCACAATGGCACTAGGCAGGGATGCCCTCTCTCGCCCCTGCTCTACATCCTTACACTTGAACCCCTTTGTTGCATCCGAGCCAGTAGGGATATAAAGGGTAAAAGTGAGTCCAGGAGCAGGAATTCAGAATCGCGGCTTTCACAGATGATGTCCTTCTCTTCCTTTTCTCACCATTAATGTCATTGCCCAATCTCCTACAAGTGCTTGAACAATTAAAAACCTTATCCAATTTGAAAATAAATTATACCAAGTCCTTTGCCTTAAATGTGTCTTTACCAGTTGAGGGGACTCAACGCTTTCCTTTCCAATGGAAAGATGCCATTGCGTACCTGGGGATCCAAATTCTGACTAAGCTCTCTGAACTATATAGCAGGAATTTCCTAGCTGCATTCCAAAACATTCGCCAGGATCTCCAGAGGTGCGATAAAGCCCACATTTCTTGGTTTGGCCGTGCATCTTTAATCAAAATGAAGTTCCTTCCTCGACAATTTTATAAAATCCAAATGCTACCGATCCGCCTGCATCCATCTTTCTTTTGTAAATACAAAAGGCATATGTCGGACCTTTCTCTAGTCCAATAAACCAGCACATATAGCTTGGGCACAGTTGGTGTTACCAAAGATTCATGGAGGAATTGGGCTGCCTGACCTCCAACGATATTATTGGGCGACACATCTGGCGCGGAGAGTGGACTGGAAAGTTCACACCCGCTATGAGGGATGGGTGACCCCAGAGAACCTGACCTCGTCGCCTGAACCATATTATACCTCATGGATAAACAGGAAACATGTACCTACGGCTGTCCTCTCACACCCTCTCGTTGGGGCCACCATCTCTGCTTTTGACAGAGCTTGCGCCATACATTGGGTTTCGGCCCAAATGTCTCCTATCACCCCTAACAGGGGCAATCCTTTGTGGATCCTTTGTGAAGCCAGAATGGCCACACATGGAAATGCAGGCCCAACAGCTTTTCCACAGGGTCTGCTTCAGCGATCTCAAACACGGGGTCTTTTCCATTCTGGTCATACATGCAGCTGAAGCATTTTCTGGATGAACCGACCCGTAGAGAGAGCTTTGTAAGGCCCCCTACAATCTTTGAATCTTTGTGCTCGTGCACATCCCCTCAGAATCACGTAATATCAATACTTTACCCTTCATTATTTAGCACACCCTCGGTACTCCTGCGCAATGAACATATATTGGAACACTTATTGGAACTCTGTGGTGGGAGAGGAAATTGAAAACGGAGGAGTGGGACTGTATGCATCTTTACATTCATAAAGGATCCTTAAATGTTTCCGCCTAGGAAAACGGCTACAAAATTAAAACATGCTGGTACACAACGCCTGACCTAATCCATCAATTCTCCCCTTCAGTGCCTGACAGATGCTGGTGCTGTGGCGGCGATGTGGGCACGTTCCTCCATATTTGATGGAGCTGCCCGTTATTGGCACAAAGTACACAATGTCAGTTAGCAGGTCTCTGATCTGCCAATGGAGTTCACTCCATCACAATATCTACTACATTCATCCAAAATCCCCAAAAGGAGATACTACAAATCAATTGAGATGTACATGGTAAATGCGGCGAGGATGTGTGTCCCGGCACATTGGCGTGCTAATTCTCCACCTTCCTTAGCTGAATGGTTCTAGCGTATGACCGTGTTATGGAGCTGGAGGAGCTGATACACATCACATTAGACAAAATTACTAAAAATATGATCACCTGGGAACCATGGCCTAACTTCAGAAACGTATAGAACTAGCAGAAGGCTCTAGCTGAATCACAGCAACTAGTGGAACCCCAAACTTGGGGCCCTACATGTAGTTTACTTTTGTAATGCCGGGTCCTTCTCTTTTTGTAGGTGTCACTGGTTGATGGAGAGGGTAGTTGGTGATGCCCTCACCCCCTCTCCTGATATGTCTTGCGTATACCCTTCCTTCCCCCCTCAGTATTTTCCTTCCCGCTACCTGCCTTCCTTTCCTTGATACCCATTACGTTCTTAATTCTTTCATTCCCTCCCTGACGAGTTATATATACCATAAGATCCATTACAACTGAATATGAGCAGCTATTTTTCTCCGCTTGTTCTTGTTCCTATTGCTGCTGTAGCTAGCTTCTGTCTGGATTGTCAGAGGAGAACATTATTGCCAAACCCTGGTCTCCTAATATTTTTTTCTTGTACTTCATTATGACACAAGTTCTTATAATATGCAAATTGTGTGTACTCTTGTTCTCTGTAACACCTTGAAACACTTTCTCCAGGGGATGACCACTCTGCTAGGTGTTCTGTAGACCCAAACTTGGCTAACAGTCTGGGTGACCCCCAGTCAATAACCCTGTCCTCGCATTCCCCGTCCGGCTCACCAAAGGGCGCACCCCCCTTCAGCACTGACACCGCCAGTACAGTGAGGACTATGGGTTAGGATTCGGCCAGCATTTCAGGTACCACTAGCTCCCGCTTGGCAGTACTAAGGGTTAATGGGTCCCCGGCCAGGCCACAGGCCACAACAGCTTCCTCACTTCCCTCGTCCTCAGGTTTTGCGGGGGAGTCTCCAGGCCGCAACTCCACTCCAACCTGTGTGGATGGTTCCAGGCCCGATCCGGCCCTCCGGGTCTTCCATGGCTACAGCGTGCACATTCCTGTATGCAGTTCCATGTTGAAATATTGTGGCTGGGCAGATGCCCACTATCAATGGCTCCTCGCTGTTTCCGCACCGAACCCATGCACTGATTACTGCAATCGGCAACTGGCACTCGGGACATAGAAAGCACAGTCTCTCTGTCCCATCCATCATCCCCGGGGCAAAATCCCTGCAGTGCTCCGATCAGACGCCAGTGTCTACCAGGGTCCGCTCCGGCCATTCCGGCAACCAGGTGAGAGCTGGAACAAGACAACCACCCTCCGCCATCTTCGGCTGCCCCATGGTGTCTAACACCAGCAAGAATCATCAAGTCTCCTTTAGGGTGTGGCTCCTCGTTTCCTGACGAGCTGATGCCAAGGGATCTGATAGGCAGGCTCGCTCCTGGTCACGCTGCTGTAACCCCTTGTTTGAAGTATGGAAACTCGCAGACACGCTGATGCTAGCAGGACTTGTCCAGGCGTGTTGACCTTTCCAGTGGTTGCCAGTAGCAACATTAACTTTAGTAGCCCCTGTCTTCCTGAAGGAAACACCTTTAGGACAGTCCCGCCCACAGGCTTACCCCGATCATCCCGGGCAACAGGAAACAGTCCCAAGCACACTTTACTGTAAGCAGGAGTTTGGAGCAAAACTTTGTGATGCCCAGCTTTTGCAAGGCGCTGGGCATATTTGTAATCCAGTGGGAAATGTCCAGTATTTGCAGAGCACTGGACATATTTGTAGTCCATGTGCATGGTCGCCCACCGTGGTTGCCATGGGTGACAGCACATGTTACAAAGTCACTGAATTGCAGAGCTTGGTTCAAGTGTCCCCCCCAGCGCTGGTTGTAGCAACTGGGCAAGCAAGAGCGGCAATTGGAAACGGCTCCCGCTGGTTACTAAGAACAACGGCACTTGTACAATGACACTACTTAGCAGGCAGAGCACATAAGTCCTTCTCTCAGGGTTCAATCCCTACTAATAATGAGACAGACACATTTCCTTGGGTCAGTCCACTACAGTTGCTAGGGGTAACGACTGGCAGATATATGTGAACAGGTGAATAGCGGAAGAGCCCTCAAATGTAGCCATGCCCCCGTAGAGGTTGCTGGAAGTAGTGGTCCACCTGTCACACTGCCCTCAATCACACATATCCTTGCATCCGGAGTCAGGAAGAACAGGCCGGTACTTGTGTTTGTTTTTTTTAATTTTTATTAGGGCATTTAACTTTGATGGGTATAGGGTAATTATGGGATACCCAGAAGATCAAACTGTTCTTGAACGGGACGATCTATATAAACTACAGTATATGCACTTCTCCTGCTAGCTAGCCTTGGTGGACTACTGCTCCCAGTCCATCCTCTTCGGGTCCTACCAGCCTTCCTGGCTGCAATGACCCAATTCCACTGCCCAGTGACACCACAGTCCCAACTGGCTCTTGCGCCCTTCTCAGAATGTCTCTCACCCCAAGCTGCTCTGGTGTTCCTCTTCCAGCTTCCCAGAGTGTGTATCACTCACCGACACCTGACAACAACCTGTCATTCCTCTCCTGGAGACCTTCCTGGCAGTACTCTCTCCCCTCTCTCCCCCTGTCCTCCATTTGCTCTCTCCCTTATGTCTCTGTTCCAGGATCTCCACTATCCTCCTGGATGCACCCAAGCCCCAGGCCAAAGCCACCCCTCCAGGCTGGGAGCTCCCTCAAGGCCCCGACAGCCTCAGCACTCCATCTCTTCCACCCAAACTCTCCTAGGTATTTGAGAAAGCCTGCCCCCTGCCAATCCAGGGTTAGAGATTGGTAAGGGCTCCCCAAACACCCCAGGCAGCTCCACCTCTATTCCCCACCCTTCCTTCTAGAACCCTCTATAAGCAAAGGGGAAGTAACCAAGAGGTGTCACCACCTGCGAGTCACCAGCCACTCCCTGAGCCACTCCCTTTGCCCAGAATCATAACAATCAGGCTAAATTTACCTCCCCTAACACAAAATCTCTATAAGCTCCTACCTAAAGGTAGAGGACGCTACATAATTAAGGGCTCGTTCACATGTGTGTTGATTATGAAGAAAAAAGCAATGCTTAATAACGCGCCTGTAGCATTATGATGTGTTTTTTGATGTTTTTTTGTTGTGTTTATGAAGCGTTGAAAAAGCTTCAAGAATGCTAGATAAATTCCTATTAAAGTGTTGTTTTTCTAGTGGGAAGTGATGTAGAGGAAACTACTTTGAAACGTGGTAAGGTTGTGGTGTGATAGCAGACATTCTTGTAAATTCTCTGCAAGATGGATTCATATACATTGATCCCTAACACTTGGCTTGGTCCAGCTCAACTTTGCTGAAACAAAAAGCTTTGCCACTGGCAATAATACCTAATGCCTCTGCTCCTACCTGGCACTGGCAGTATTGCTGGCTGGCTTGATGCTTTTGCCCGCATACAGAAGCAAATGATGTTACATGACTGCTCTGTACAATGTGGAAGTGTCTGAAGCTGCTCTGTCCTACTTCTCTGTTATTTCCCATTGCATTCTGGGATACAGGAGCCACCATTGTCTCTCCCTCAGTGCCCAGCTAACACTTTATAAATAACACACCATAAACGCTATAGGTGCTTTTAAGGTGCGGTTATAGAGCATTACCATTGAAATCAGTGGAGGTGGCTGACAAGCATTGATGCCTCATGAAAGTGACATGCTACTTATTTTTTTAAACAAAAAACAGGGAAATCTGAGCTAAAATCATAAAAATATAAATATTTAATAATACTATCCTTGGGTGCTGTGAGTTGATGTCCATGACCTGGAATAGGATTTTGACACTCGCTCATGGTTTGTGATTTTTGGTAAGGAGACTTGCTAGACACTGAGGTGCTGTGTGCCATCCCTTACTGCACTGGTTGGGACTTCCTCTACAGTCGGTGGATGTATGTGTGTATTCCGTCACGGATTTCACTATGATAATTTTTTTTTTCCTCCCCTTTTCCAACATTATGATCTGATGGAGAGGTCCTACTACTACTACTCATTGATAGTGGTGTGAGAACGCATTTGAAAAGGCGGAGTTGAGATATGGGAGCTTTTGCATGCCTTTATGGATAATCTGGTAAGGAGGCTTGCTAGACCTTTACTGTGCACCCCGAGATTTCTATAATAGAACGGCTCTTGCAACTCCTTTTTTTCAAGTTTATGAACTGCTGGTCCCTTCTGGACTTATTTGGATTTGGGACTGTTTTTGCGGTGTGTTTACACTGGATATTAAATTACACCTGACAGTGTATATTAGCGCTGCATACAGACTATTTTTACTTCATTTTTAACTCAGCACAACTCAAAAAAATGCTCTTGTGTGAACAGCCCTGTATGCTGCCATTGTTATATTTATGGCAGGTGTTGAAGGAGGGTTATGAGGCTTTAAGAATGCTGAACAGTATTACTTGATCCTATATGTAATTGTACCACTTAACTGCCTATCAATCCTGGGATGTGCACCCCTAAAGGGATTACACTCAAGACTTTTCCATATTCAAGTTAAGTGTTTTAACTGTACTCAAATTCCAATGCCTACTTTGTTATTTTGTTATCTATCTCTTGATAAGGGAGCCTATTTGTTACTTGAATCCTTAAAAAAAGATTGAAATATAAAAATGCTGAATAAATGCCGCATAAATACAGATTATTTACACACTGGTGAATGAGCCCTTAGGATGTCATGTGGACAGTAGTCTATCAATATTGTGTTGCATTGGAAGAAACCTTTAACAATGGGTTAATGTTATAATATGACATTATGTAACATATAATGTGTAGCTGAGCTGTAATGAAATATCAGGTTTTCCATAAATTACTCTCCAATGAAGTTGGAAACAAACTACCTCTTGTTGCCAGTCATCAGATTACACGCTTGCCATGTCTATAGCCTATGCAAATTTTTATAAAAGATAAAAAATACTAACATTTATACATGAAAATATGTTTGTTTTATAATTCTTTTTAATGTCAATAAAAAATTATTTTAATTCATAAACATTGGTTTGGTGTTATTGTGAGGATGGGAATATGTAAAAATGTAAATACTGTATACACAGTAGCTCCGAAAAGTGAGTACACCCCTCACATTTTTTTAAATATTTTATTATATCTTTTCATGTGACAACACTGAAGAAATGACACTTTGCTACAATGTAAAGTAGTGAGTGTACAGCTTGTATAACAGTGTAAATTTATGGTCCCCTCAAAATTACTCAGTACACAGCCATTGGACCCCTTTTCACACTGAAGCGCTTTACAGGCACCATTTAGCTAAAAATAGCGCCTGTAAAGTGCCTCAAAAGGCACTCCCTATCCACCCCAATGTGAAAGCTGGAGTGCTTTCACACTGGGGCAGTGCGCTTGCAGGACGTTACAAAACGTCCTGCAAGCCGCATCTTTGGAGTGGTGCGGTGAGCTCCTCCACCACCCCTCCTCATTGAAAACAATGGGGTAGCGCTTCCGAAGCGGCTGCACACAGCTTCAGAAGTGCGGAGAGCGGGCACTTTTAACCCCGTTTTAACCCCTTGTGGGGGGTTAAAAGCGCACCGCTCCAGCCGCCTTAACGCCGCTGTAACAGCAGTAAATCCCCGCTGTGACTAGTGGGGGATTTACCGCTAATGCCCCACCGCCCCCATTGTGAAAGTGCCCTTAATGTCTAAACCTCTGGCAACAAAAGTGAGTACACCCCTAAGTGAAAATGTCCAAATTGGGACCAAAGTGACAATATTTTGTGTGGCCACCATTATTTTCCATCACTGCCTTAACCCTCTTGGGCATGGAGTTCACCAGAGCTTCACAGGTTGCCATTGGAGTCCTCTTCCACTCCTCCATGACGACATCATGGAGCTGGTGGATGTTAGAGACCTTTGGCTCCTTCACTCTCCATTTGAGGATGCCCCACAGATGCTCAATAGGGTTTAGGTCTGGAGACATGCTTGACCAGTCCATCACCTTTATCGTCAGCTTCTTTAGCAAGGCAGTGGTCGTCTTGGAGGTGTGTTTGGGGTCGTTATTACGTTGAAATACTGCCCTGTGGCCCAGTCTCCAAAGGGAGGGGATCATGCTCTGGGAGGTTCTGCTGGTGACGGAACGATTTCTTCGACTGCTATTTCCACTACCTGACCAGTTCGTACAGAGGTCTGGATTTGGGATAACTCGTAGACACCCCGTAGGAGTTTACCTCTCACTTCCTCGGTTTCCAGAGATTGTAGGTGGTCGAGGTACTACAGCAGTACCTCCTCACCTTCTCCTGAGGTTACCGTTGGACACTTCGAGACCACTTGAGGTACGGGTTCTCCCAATTCCGTCACTACCTTTTATTACCACCGGTGTGTTTTATAACAGTGAAACCAGGGTTAAACCTGTAAAAGTGAATCCCCACATGA
>BLSH010378104.1:412472-425757 GCA_018402905.1 Glandirana rugosa | reverse complement strand
GTTTTATTTATTATGTGCAGAGACAAGGGCTAACCTAGCCTTAAATATCTAAGATTCATGTGCTGTGATCTAATTAGTTGCCCTGATCAATCCTCCCTGCACAGGGTTAACTTATCAACGTTTGGGGCGGTATTGGACCGATGGGTGGATACGATTGGTGACATCGCCCTTAAATACGCTGCATATACCCACGGCCCATCACCCTGATGAAATCCGCGATACAGCGGATGAAACGCGTCGGTTTCCGCCCTTTCCCCCTTTCCCCCATGCACCCCCGGGGATCCCCCTGTCCCTAGTGGATGTGGGAGGCTATACACATGATAGCTAACCGATGAAAGATCCATTCCTGACCGATCCATTCCAGGATTTTCATGTGGCGGTGAATGCGGGATCAGCTGAGCGAGCTGAACAATCACTTTGCAGACTGACACTGAGGACCTACGGAGCTGCGTTTGGGCTACTTCGAAAACTGCCGCTAGGTATGCGGCTTTGTGTTGACCCCACTTGGGGATACCACCGTAGCATCACGGGAGCTCCGAAGCACTTTTAAACTGTGAGCGGTCTCCAGTCCTAAGATGTTTTGACACGCGGCACGGGAATATACTAACCAAGTGTAAGTCCATGACCTGGGACGGGTCCGCCAAAACCGTAAGTGCCTGCCTCTGCACTTAGCAAGTGACTACTCTGCCATCACCGCACTCTGTGAAAAACAGCATTATTGAACCACACTACATCCACAGACATGTACATGATCTGAACTGCCATTAGCATTGCTGCGCAAACATCCATTCATGGACTTTTACTGGATGTGAATTTTCATCTATGCACATGTCCTCACACGATCACTGCAATCAGTGATCGCTGCATCAGTGGCCCTTTGATCTCACAGTGCTCATTCACCTTATTTCTCAGGTTGATTCATGCATTTTGCGATCACCATTACTATACTAGCATGGGTGATCAAAATCACTGTTAACCTATTCATTATTTGTCATGTGTTCATTGGTCTGGTCAGGCTATATATTACTTGGCTATGTTTCATCGATGTTATCTAACATTTAACCCTGAAGTGTACCAATACCCAGATGTTCCTCATACCACTGGCCATACTTTATTGAGTGGCAGTGTGTTCTGAAAGGATTTCCTGGGTTATATACACTTATCGGGATCACCTAGAATTGTTTATATATCTATATTTAAATGTGTTAAGCGTTCCCTCACCCCGGGGTGCCTGTTTTTAGACAACGTTGTCAGTTGTGTGTATCTAAATGTCATTGTGCTCTCATACGTATTCACAATAAATTTATATTTTTGCATACATCTCTTTATGCTGCTGGGTTATCCCTCCTTTTCCCATCCGGGAAGGCATGGACCTCCTTTTTGGTTGGGGGTTCTTTCCCCAATTTTGGTAGTTCCGCCTGTTTCTCCCCACGCTATGCCACTGGTCACATAGCCGCCGGGTAGGGGAGGGGTAAAGGCACAGGCACTGACAAGCTCCGGGTGCCTCTCTCCTCCCGATGCCTGGAGAGTAGGTAAGCCTGCGGCCCTGGATTGGCCCTGCAGCTGGGATATTGCGCGGCACTTGCAGGTGTCCAGGAGCCGAAGCTTCAGATGTCTGTGACAGGCTGTCACTGAACCGGCCCACTGAGCCATCGGCCCACCGGGAAACTCCCGGTAGTCCCGATGGGCTGTACAGGCCTGCCGGCAGCAGGGAAACCCAGTCATCCTGGGAGTAAGAGGAGTAACACTGAAGGTATTGTTCGAGGGTCTGGTTGGTCCTCTCCATTTGACCGCTAGACTGTGGATGATATGCCAAGGAGAAGGCAAGGTCAATTCCCAGAGAGGAGCATAGGGATCTCCAGAAACGGGATATAAACTGCACCCCTTGGTCCGATACTATATTGATATGAATTCCGTGTATACGGACCACCTCCTTTCTGCAGTTTCAGCTGCCGAGGAGGTGCTTTTCATGGGTATGAAATGGGCCATCATTGAGAGGCGTTCCACCACCACCACCAGAATAGTGTTGAAGCCTGCAGATGGTGGTAGCTCGACTATAAAGTCCATTGAAATCTGGGACCATGGTCGTTCTGGAATAGGTAATGGGTTAAGTAGGGCCCATGCCTTGGATTGTCCCTGCAGTCTTCATTTAAGTGAGGCCACCAAAATGAGCGGGAAAGCAGTTCTGTTGTCTTGCGACCACTAAAGTGCCCAGCCAACTTAAGATCATGGCAGAGTCCGAGAGTTGTTAAACGTAGCTCCTGTGCAACATAAAGTTGGTTGTCGAACCACCTCAGCCCATCCTTCAATGTGAGTCTGGGGTCCGGCGGCACAGTGAGGCCGGCAAAGGTCTTCCTGGGTGAGTAAGAAACTGTGAGCCAGTAGGATTGTGTCTGGAGGGGAGATGTCTTCTGAGACATGAAACATTCTGGACAACGCATCCGGCTTTACGTTCTTAGCCCCGGACCTGTAGGTTATGTGCAACCGGAAATGTGAGAAAAATAGTGCCCATCTTGCCTGCCGACATTTGAGTCTCTTGGCAGTCCACAGATACTCAAGGTTTTTATGGTCTGTAAAAACCAAGATAGAATGTGAAGCTCCCACCAGAAGGTACCGCCACTCCTCCAGAGCCAATTTGATCCCCAGCAGTTCTCTGTCACTGACATCGTAATTCTTCTCTGGTGATGAGAGTTTTCAGGAGAAGAAAGCAATGGGATGGAGTGAGGCCTTTGGACCTCGTCTCTGTGAGAGGACTGCTCCTACTGCTGTCTCTGAGGCGTCCACTTCTAGAGTATAGGGCAATGCAGGATCAGGGTGTTTGAGAATGGGAGCGGACGTGAACAGCTTTTTGAAACTGGAGAAGGCCTTTTGGGCCTCGGGAGTCCAGCAGAAACGCAAGCCCTGTTTGGTAAGCTGGGTTATAGGGGTGATTACTGCCGAGAACCCCTTGATGAATTTCCGGTAGGAATTTGCAAAACCAACAAAGCGCTGGACTCCCTTCTTGTCGACTGGAGCTGGCCAGTCTAAGATGGCTGAGACCTTCTGCAGATCCATGATGATTCCAGAGGTGGAGATGTTAACTCCCAGGAAGGAAATGCTGGCGCACTCAAAGGCACATTTTTCTGCTTTGGCATAGAGACCATGTTGTCGGAGGAGGGTAAGCATGCTTTTTATGTGCCTGCGGTGCTCTTCCAGTGAGGGGGAGAAAATCAGAATGTCGTCCAAACTACAAACTGGTCCTGGTAGTCCCTAAAGATATCGTTCACCAAGTGCTGAAATGTCGTGGGGGCTTTGCACAATCCAAAGGGCATCATGAGATACTCGTAATGGCCGTATCAAGCTCGGAATGCCGTCTTACACTCATCCCCTTCATGGATGCGAATAAGGGTATACGCCCCACGGAGGTCCAGCTTGGTGAAGACAGCTGCTGTTCTAAGCCTCTGGAAGAGCTCGGGGACCAAAGGTAGAGGATACCGGTTCTTGACGGTGATCTGATTAAGATCCCGGTAATCAATGCAGGGCCTAAGGGAATGGTCCTTCTTCTCCACGAATAAGATCCCTGCTCCTGCTGGTGAAGTAGATGATCTGATGAACCTTTTTCAGGTTTTCGTCCAGGTAAGCCTTGAGGGCTACCAGTTCCACCTCAGACAAAGGAAAGATCCGATCGAACGGAACCTCAGCCCTGGGTAGGAGGTTGATCGGGCAGACATAGGGCCTGTGCGGTGGGAGGATGTCAGCCCCCTTTTTACTAAACACATCCAAGAAATCGTGATAGGGTGCTGGGACGGCCAGGCGGGAGTCCTGGTCGATGTCAGTGTCCAGACAGAGCACACATGAGGCATTTTCCTGGGGCTGTGGCAGGCAGTGGTGAAGACAATAGGAAGAACTGAAGAGTACTTCTGCCCACTTAATCTGGGGGTTGTGAGTCCGGAGCCATGGGATGCCTAGGATAACTGGAAATAATGGGGACGTGATGGCGTCCAGTAGCAGAAATGCCGAGTGGCCTCCCTGCGTCTTGGTAAGCACAGGGATGGTTTCCTGGGGCACACTGCCAGACTTAATAGTTGATCCATCGGCTAGCCGGACTACCAAGGGATGTTCCTTGGGTTGGAGTGGTATCTGGTGGTGCGCTGAAAAGGTGGTGTCAACAAAGTCAAGGATAGCCTGTACTGGGATAGTCCCGCTGGGAAGCTGCAGAAAATTAGAAAGTACAAGATGAGCTTTGTCACTTGGCAAGTACATCAGTCTCTCATAGTTAGTGAATGTGCACTTACCGGCCTTGGCGGGGCAGTTCCTCACCAGGTGCCCGGGGCCTCCACATTACAGGCACTGGTTTTGGGACATGCATCTTTGATGTTCCTCTGGGGTTAGTGATGGACGGTTAAGCCCAATTTGAATGGGCTCCGGGTGGTCTGGTGGAACGGAGCAGGAGGAGGTAGCTGGACTTGCACCAAGATAGCTAGGAACTCTGGGCATCATCCAGGTAAGGCGTGCGGGCCCTGTGGATCTCTCAGCTCTGCGTTCCCGCAGACGACAATCTATCTGGATGGCCAGATTGATCAAAGCGCCGAGCGTATGTGGTACCCCAACGCGGGCCAGCTCATCCTTGAGCGGCTCTGAGAGACCCAGCCTGAATTGATAGCAGAGGGCCGAATCATTCCAGGCGGTGTCTGCATTCCAGCGCCAGAACTCGGAGACGTATTCTTCCGCCGTGTGACGGCCTTGCTGTAGAGCATGAAGGGCTGCCTCCGCAGTGGCCACCTGGTGGGGATCCTCATACAGCTGGGCCATGGCTTGGAAAAAATGGTCTAAACTGGTGGTCTCCAGGGCCTTTTGTTCCAGAAGGCAGTGAGCTCTCAGGCTTGTGGCTCTTCAAGGAGAAGGGAGATTACCAGTCCCACTTTAGTAGCTTCCAGCGAGAACATCTGTGGCTGGAGGGCGAAGTATAGTTTGCAGGAATTACGAAATGCCCGGAACTTCCTGCGGTCTCCTGAGAACCGTTCTGGCATGGGCATCTTGGGCTCAGTTGGTAAAGTCACAATGGTGCATGGGGCAGACTGGCCGGGACTGGCTGGAGCTGACATGGAGAGCTCCTGTACTCTTTCTTCCAGGAGGGTGTAACCTTCCTGTAAGATCTTCACAGCTTGAGTTAGCCCCGCAAGATGTGCGCATAAATCATCCATAGGAGAGGTCCCCTGCGCAGACTCGGACATGGCTGTCCATTACTGTCACGTACCTGGTGGACGAGTCTGGCTTATGCAGGGAATCACCTCTCTTGCAGCCCTGGTTCAAGAACCCCTGGTAGTGCAGACAGGGAGTTCTGGAGCACAAGGGAGCATGAGCGCTGGACTGGGTCACTGGTGGTATGTGAGGGTCCACTGAAGTTCATGCTGGGCAGAAGAATGGTGGCTCAATCCGGGTCGGTAACAGGCTGGCGGTGCGGTACAGATGGAGCAGACAGGTGGGTGGTCAGGTACAAGCAAGATCGGCAACGTGCGGGCAGCGGAGGTACAAGGGAGCAGGCAAAAGAGTAGTTGTAGAGAGGCCAGGGGTCAGGGCAGGTAGAAAGCAACAAAGTCCAAGTAAAGCCGGGGTCACAGGTACAGGAAGATAAACACAGGGGTCGCAGGTTACGGGAACGCTGTAGAATGGACAGCACCAATTGCAGGGTGCTGTCCGCTTAAATGGCCATTTTGGCACCATTGCCGGCGCATACACGCGCGCACACGTGCAAATGCGCACAAGAGCGTGCAAATGCCTGCCCATAGGCATTCTGTTGGCCCCGGATGGTTCCTTACAGTTGCTCTGCTCTTGGGGTTATTGTAAAGTTCTGAATCCCCTGAAAGCAGCCTAAAGGTACTATTGAGCTATATTGCTCATAACGTAAGTTAATGTTCTTCTATTGTATTCCTTGAACTTATTGCCAATGGGTAAAGACAATTTCTGTGTTTTATAATAATGTGTGTGTTTCTCATTTATCCTTGCATTCACACTATTGCCAGGTGTGCCAGAGGGGACTCTGCAATCAACTCCTCAAGACAGCACCCCTACAAGTGCCAAGATGGACCCCATTGCTGCGACACAGTGATGCCATGAAGAAGGCGCCACCCCAGAATCAAGTGTAGTGATTGAACTCCCAGGGGAGACCTGGACTGAAGAGCAGATCGGACAGGTAGTACAAACATTGTCCTTAGACACAAAAACCTGGGTGATCGATGTCAAACCTGACCGAGAGACCTCCTTTCCATTTCCGGAGGGTCCATTGTGCAGTGGGCCGACCAGCCTGAGTTTCGTTGAATTCAGTCACACACACCAGATAAGTGTCTGGCAAGTACCAGTCACCAGCTACGAGGGAAAAGGTCCCTTCCATGCTGTCTTCAGCCATGATTGGGCCAGGGTTCTTCAATGCTCTGGGGGACTTTGTGGCAAAATTGCCAAGGCACTCTCTGACGTGCTCTGGAAGCGGGTACCAGAAACTCAAGCCCTTTTCTGGAAGACATCCAGTGCCAACAGGAGAAGATGATTTTGACACTTGGATTGATCAAGCCATCCAAGCAGTCGAGGAGTGGGAAGTGACTGATGCAGTGAAGAGACAGAGGGTGTTTGAGAGTCTGCGGGCTCCAGCTTCTGATGTAGTTCGAAATCGAAAGCGGGATAAACCCAGCTGTTCTGTTTCTGAGTGTCTAGAAGCCCTTCGGATGATTTATGGAAGAGTAGAAGACTGCACAGAGTTGATCTATCTCTTTCACCACACATACCAAAGAGTGGGTGACGTGGTTGGACCAGATTCTTCAGCAAGTCATTATGAAGGGCGGAATGGAAGGCAAAGTCGCAACCAGAAACTTAGTATCACAGATGATCAGAGGAGCACAGCTAGGGGATCCTATTGTGCCACAGCTTCGAGCCAGGAATCCAGACGACCTCCTCACTTACGCTGAATTCATGAAGTTTATTAGGAGGAGGCTCTCATTGCAGCCAAGACCCAGGGGTCGGAATCTGCTGTTGGAGTCAGAGTGGCCAGTACAGCTGATAGAGATCCAGAGGTTGGGGTTCTGAAGACTCAGATGTTCAAGCTAATGGAGATGGTGACCGAATCATCGGATCTCAAGGCGGAGATAGTCACTTTGAAGATGCAGGTATCCCAGATGATGGAGAAGATCAGCATGCTGACAGCGAAATTCACAGAGTTGTCAGGTAAGGGGGCTGCAGGGCCTAATATGCCACCGGCTCTGTCTACAGTACCTAGCAATAGGCTAATGAATCCAGATATTTGTCTAAACTGTGGAGGTGTAGGTCACTACCAGCGAGAATGCCCTAGTCCACCAAGGAGGACAGAAGACTGGTGTGGACCACAGAGAAGCGACCCAAAAATGGAGAGAATGCCTGAGCTCTTAAGAAGAACCTTCACTGAGTCTGCAAGAGAACAATGGAGGACCCCTGCAGTCTACGCTGTTTCAGTGAGGAATGCCTATCAACCTCCAAAACAACGCCAGAAACGGCATTCCCAATGCAGGAAGCTGAAGAAGGTACAAGTCCGGTCAAACCTCCTGCAAAGTTTGTAGGCCCTTTTTCCATATTAGTGGAAGGAATTTATACAAGAGCCATTCTTGATTCAGGTGCTCAGGTGACTATACTGACCAGAGACTTTTACAAGAGGTATTTGTCATACATACCTCTGTGGAAATTGAAGGATATAGAGATCCAGGGCATTCAAATGGAAGATTACCCCTGTGATGGATATCTGCGGGTCAAGTTGTCGTGTGATCCAATGAGGGCTGGGAAGCCTCAGGATTCTGATGCACTGGGCCATTGTGTGCCCGCGGTTGCCAGGGTCCACAGGAAGTTTAATAATCGTAGGGACCAACACAGATCTGGTGAAGCGGCTGTTAGACCCTGTTGTCCCCAGATGTGATCCCTCACCCTCACTGCCAGAGGGAGGGCCAGAAGTGTCTCTCTCTTCCACAGTGGATTATGGAGGATTCACAGCAGGAGTTAAAGTAACTGATCTGCATGAGGTGGGAACAATTAAACAGGAAGATGGAGCTAGTGAGCCTACCAGGCCTCCAGGCCTGAACTAAGGACACAGAAGGGGCGAAGAGTTATGCGCCACCTCAAGAGATCGACCTGGGCTGTGATGGGTGAGAGCACCAAAGCAGTTATCCTCACCCCTCAAGAGACTTTTGACATGCCTGACTTGTTTACCACAGATTTGGTGACAGGTGCCCCTAACTCACCCCTTGGCACAACTGGCAGGGCCAGCCCAGTAAAGGTGGCCTGCAGACAGGACAACCCCCCCATCATATGACTATTGGTGAGAGGTTTCTCTGTAAATCCTTTGTTATAAAATAAGTTGTTGAATCATGTAATGCAAACTGTTGTCATGTGTGTACTAATCTGATTTTCTCTGCGTGTAATACAAAGCTTTTACTTCCTTTGGAGGACCAAAGGTTCTTGGGTGGGGGGGAGTGTGTAGCAGGTGTCTAAACTGCATGTCGTTTGCCTGCATGGGCTCTCTCCCTCTGTGTTTCTATGTGCAGAGCATAAGACACATAGGTATCAGATTGCACACTGCTAGACTCCTGTGTTTTCCTGAGCATAAGAAATAAAGCCTATGAGGAGAACAATGACAACAACCAATAGAGGAGGCTCTTACAGCAGCAGCAAGGATTTGTGGGAGCAGCAGTGTCTGATGGGATTTGTAGTGCTACAGAAGATATCTGTCCTTGGACTCTGCAATGGAAAGACTCAATTTTCCAGTGGGCTGTGCTGCGGGAAAAGCTCCTTAGAGGAATGATGCTTGTGAGAGAACCTATTTAAGTGAGGGGAGGAGTTTGCTTCAGTCTCCTGGGACAGCGTGGTCGATCAGTAAGGACCCTGTGTGTCCTTCGCAGCGGAGCTGCAGCTTGAGGCCTACATCCAGCGATCCAGCCAGCTGAAGTTCTACAGTGCCCCAGCCAGCTGCGGTGCTACAGTGTTCCGGTGGGTGATCTGCAGAGCAAGCTTACAGACCTCTGAGCCATTCCAGAGCAGCAGCGGACACAGCGGCAGCCACATCGATCGATCCAGAGAGAGAGATAGAGCCTGAAAGCAGTGCAGTGGAGGCTGTTTACCCAAGAGCAAAGGGCAAGCAGATGTCATCAGTTCCAGCTCCGCCAGCATCATTGGAGCCGCTGGACTGTGGTCTGTGGTCATTCGATTGGTCTGGTGAGCATGCACAAGCCTATCCATTAGTGTACCTATTTGTCTCTACAGTCTTTTTTTAAAGACAGATCTAGCTCACACAGTGAATTACAAAAACGAAGTGCATGGACTTACCATTAGTTGTCAGTCTATCCGGAAGTCAGTGATCACAACAAAGGCCATTTAGATAGAAAGACACTGTATACAGATGTCATTGTCCTTTCACACTGCTGAGGAAAATCTTGCATTCTTCACCTAATGATCCAGGCCAGTTATGTTATTTGGGCCTACCGTCCAAGAATTTAAGATGCCAAGAAGTATTTAACTTCAAAGGGACTGAAGTTACTATTGCCATACAGCCTCGCACACACACATATCCAGGGCTCTGTATATGCAGTGAGTATGTGAGACAGCCTATCCGGGAAGTTAAGATAAAGTATATACTTTTGATTTGATTACAGTGTTTGTTATTGGGCCTGTGGGGCCAGGAGACAGAAGAGAGGGATCTGACATAGAGATGGTCAGTCTTCTACTCTCCTCCTGCCTGAACTCATAGAGCCAAACCTGAATAAAGGAAACCAACCTATGTATGTGACTTTATTGTTATCAAAGGGTTGCACTGCTCTTGGGGTTATTCTAAGGTTCAGAATCCCCTGAAATCAGCCTAAAGGTACTATTAACCTATATTGCTCATAACTTCAGTTAATATTCTTCTATTGTATTCCTTGAACATATTGCCAATGGTTATTCCACAGAGATACTACAGTAAAGACAATTTCTGTGCTTTATAATAACATGTTTTCTCATTTATCCTTGCATTCACACTATTGCCAGGTGTGCCAGAGGGGAATGAGGTTGTTATTGGGGTTGAGAGGCAGAGTAAGGGACTGAACATACTAAAGCGGCTCATACGGGGGTAGCACTACATTCACTTATATTTTAATTACTTTATATTCAGAAGAAAGGTAAGTGAAAGACATTCATATATCGAATGGAAGGTCGCCCACTCCCAATTCTACACTCAAACTGGATAAAGTATCCCGTTCTACATCCTTTCAATAATATATATGAATTCATTTACTCACTTCTATCAGCCATTATACCTGGAAAAAAAAAACTAAATTAGGATAAAAAGGGGGGAAAATGAAGGCTGTCGTTGAGGCCGGGGGTTTGGTTGCCTCTAATTCCCAGATCCACCTGGCTTCACGTTGTAGAAACAGGAGATCATAATCACCTCCCCTATTGTTGTTCGGGACAGCTTCAATTACCCAGCAGCTTAGGCATCTTGGATCTCTATTGTGCTGCAGGCATACATGGCATGCAATGGGAGCCTTTAAATGATATGTCTCAATTTCGTAAATGTGCTCCTGCAAACGTTTGCGGACCGTATGGATGGTCTTGCCAATGTAGAAAGACCCACAGGTGCACATGATGACATAAACCCAGATATCTCAAGTCTCTCACGGCTTACAGGAGTCTCCCACATTTGGCTGCGGCCTCATGGACACCTGCACTCTCCCGGCTCGGCCTGTCACTCAGCCACAGACAGAAGACAGAGCATCCCTAGAGGCCGAATGGAGAATGGCCGCGGTGGCCGCTCAGGCTGCTCTGTGTTCTGACTGTGGCTGAGTGACAGGGGGAGATGATGACGTCCCCTTCTGTTTGAGGTGGAGGACTGTAACAAAGTCCCGCCTCCTAGATAAATGGAACACTGATCCAATGATACATTAAATCAGTGTGACGTGTGTCATAGGAGGCGGGACGTTGTTACAGTTGCCGCAGGGATATTCGGGTCCATGGCAGAGCTCTGTGATCAGGCATGGGCACAGGTAAGGCTGCACTTCATGGACACTGGTTAGGCTGCACTTCATGGGCACTAGTTAAGCTACATTTTATAGGCACTGGTTAGGCTGCACTTCATGGGCACTGGTTAGGCTGCACTTCATGGGCACAGGTAAGGCTGCATTTAATTGGCACTGGTAAGGCTGCATTTAATTGGCACTGGTAAGGCTGTACTTCATTGGCACTGGTATAGCTGAATTTCATTGGCACTGATCAGGCTGCATTTAATTGGCACTGGCTGCATTTAATTTGCACTGGTAAGGCTGCAATTAATTGGGGGGGGGGTCGGCGCCATTGCAAAGCTTCACTTCCCTGAAATGAGTTTTCCACCTCCCTGAAATTAGTTTTTGCAGGTTGAGATGTCTGTAAACCACCCCCATGGTGTCACACATCACCCATTGATTGCACCTGAGGGTCCTGTCAGCAAGGCCAACCTATCCCTCTCCACCATAAAGGAGCAGTAGTTTGATATGAATGGAATTAGACACGCTCCTATTCTATATAGCTCTTGTTGGATTTTGCCCCCTATATTTGGAATATACAGTATTTACTTTAACGTGATGGGGGGTTGAGCCCGTATTCATACCTCCCAACTTTTGAACTTCAGAATGAGGGACACTTACGGGAGGAAGTGACAGGCATCGCTCTACGTGCATCACGGCAAAAGTGGGTGAACCAAACTCTTGACAGTGGGAGAGGCTTAATAGGTACACAGATTAGGAGAGTGTTAGATAGATACAGAGTGTGGGGTTCTGGAGTGCATTATGCACAGGAAGGTGCATTCTGGAGTGTTATGAACAAAGTGCAGGGCTGGGTTATGTTATGCACAGGATGCAGGGTTTTGTAGTGCATTATGTACAAAGTGCAGGAGAGTGCTAGGCACAGAGTGCAGGGTTCTGGAGTGCGTTACACACACAGCGCGCAGGGTTCTGGAGTGCGTTACGCACAGAGTGCAGGGTTCTGGAGTGTGTTACATAGAGTGCAGGGTTCTGGAGTGCGTTATGTCGTACAGAGTTCTGGAGTGCATTTCATACAGAGTGCACGGTTCTGGAGTGTGTTACAAACAGAAAGGTGGGTTCTGGAGTAAGTTATGCACAGGGTGCAGGGTCCATTCATCTATTCCTGCTGCTCCTGTAAGGGACAGATTATTGTTCTATAATCATCTCCTAGTTCTAAAGGAAGAGGTTCCTCCTGGTGCTGTAAGGGACAGATTATTGTTCTAAAATCATCTCCTAGTTCTATAGGGAGAGGTTCCTGCTGTTCCTGTAGAAGAATAATAATTTATTATTCTTTTTTTTTTTTGTATTAATAAATATGTAAATAGTGCTACATAGTACATTTGCGGGCAGAATGAGGAGAGCGTCAAATAAGGGACGTGGTCGTGGTGCTGCTGGTGCTACTGGTGTTGGTGAAGCTCCTGTTGGAAGGAGAGGACGTGGTCGATCTGTGCCAGCTACATGCACAAGTGAAACACCTTCCTCAGGTGCGAGTAGCCGACAGAACCTTCAACGTTATATGGTAGGCCCGAATGCCGCTCAACGAATGGTGAGGACAGAAGAAGTACAGGTGATAGTAGATTGGGTGGCTGACAATGCCTCCAGTTCCTTCACATTGTCTCCCTTCCGGTCCCTTGATGAAAGCTCAGAGTTGGCACCTGAACCCCATGGCCATCTGTCTTTCACCTCAGCCCTTTGTAAATTAGCCAAGCAGTCTGAGCCCCAAGTCATGCAGCAGACTCTTATGCTTTTTGATGACTCTCCTGGTGTGCTTTCCGTGGGCCATCACATAGCCCTTCCCAGAAGTGGAAGACATTGAGTGCACCGATGCCCAACCACTTCTGTTGCAGGATGAGGACATGGAAATACCAGCGCAGCACGTCTCTGATGATGACGAAACACAGGTGCCAGTAGGACGTTGTCTTCACCAACCCGTAGCCACGTGAGTTACAGAAGGTGAAGACCCTTCCCGATACACTACCGGGTGCCTTTCGTGTGGTCCTCTCAGTAGTTTTTCGTATTCTCAGACGACGTACTGAACCCCGAGTCTGACGAACCGATTAAATGTTTCCCGACTCCACTTTCTGTCTACCGGTACCCCAAGTCCACGGTTGAGACTCGAAAGTAGTTCCCTGGCCTTCCCTCTGTTACACTTCCTTGACCTCCGTAACAGTCGGTGGGTTAGATGATAGTGGACATGAAGAAGACAGGAGTGGTAAGCAACTCGCCGTAAGCCCGGATGGTATATTGCAACTTCCAAGACAGCC
>BLSH010378104.1:401873-412084 GCA_018402905.1 Glandirana rugosa | reverse complement strand
CCTGATGGCGGTGGCTGTCCCACAGTATGTGGTTCCCAGCCGCCACTACTTTTCCAGGCGAGCCATCCCTTCCCTGCACAAACAAGTCGGAGACAAGATCAAGTGTGCACTGCCATTGCCATCTGTGGCAAGGTCCACATAACCACTGATACATGGACCAGTAAGCACGGGCAGGGACGCTATATCTCGCTAACTGCACACTACGTAAATGTAGTGGCGGGTGTCCCTGAGGCGGCTAGCCATTTGGCGCATGTCGTTCCGCCACCGAGGATTGCAGGGCATTTCTCTTTGCCTCCTGTTGCCTCCTCCTCCTACTGCACTTCCTCCTCCTCTACCACCTCCTCATCCGCTCAGCGTCACACCTTCACCACCAACTTCAGCACATCCAGGGGGAAACTACAGCAGGCTGTTTTAAAACTGATATGTTTGGGGGATAAACCCCACACTGCGCAGGAGCTGTGGATGGGCATTGAACAACAGACCGATGAGTGGTTGTTGCCACTGAGCCTCAAGCACGGCCTGGTGGTGTGCGACAATGGGCGAAATCTCGTAGCAGCTCTGGGCCCAGCCGGTTTGATGCACATCCCTTGCCTGGTGCATGTGCTGAATTTGGTGGTACAGAACTTTCGGCATTCTCACCCTGCTGCTGCTCGCCTGTCTGCACTGCAGCGAAACTTCGGCCTTCCCGCTCACCGCCTCCTATGGCTCGTGCCCACAAGGTGGAACTCCACCTTGCACATGCTGGAGAGACTGTGCGAGCAGCAGTAGGCAATAGTGGAGTTTCAGCTGCAGCACGCACGGGTCAGTCGCTCTGCAGAACAGCACCACTTCACCACCAACGAGTGGGCCTCCATGCGAGACCTGTGTACCGTATTGCGGTGTTTCGAGTACTCCACCAACATGGCCAGTGCCGATGACGCCGTTCTCAGCGTTACTATCCTACTTCTATGTCTCCTTGAAAAAACACTTTGCGCAATGATGAAAGAGGATGTGGCACAGGAGGATGAGGAGGATGAGGAGGAGGAGGAAGAGGGGTCATTTCCATGGTTAACAGGCCAATCATTCACAAGTGGCTCGGAGGGTGGGTTCCTGCACCTTCATAGGCCAGGTAAAAAATATTCAAGCCAGGGCACAGTTCTGGAGGATGAGGAGGACGAGGAAGATCATGAGGAGGAGGAACCACAGCAGGGTGGCACCCAACGCAGCTCGTGGGCATCACTGGAGCGTGGCTGGGGGGATACGGAGGACACATATGATACACCTCCCACAGAGGACAGCTTGTCTTTGCCTTTGGGCAGCCTGGCACACATGGCCGACTACATGCTGCAGTGCCTGCACAACGACAGCTGAGTTGCCCACATTGTAACTTGTGCCAATTACTGGGTGGCCACCCTGCTGGATCCCCGTTACAAGGACAACGTGCTGTCCTTAATTCCCTCACTGGAGCGTGAGAGGAAGATGCGTGTCTAGAAGCGCACACTGGTAGACACGCTGCTGAGGGAATTCCCAAATGACACCGGGGGCTCAGTGGAAGCACAAGGCGAAGGCAGAGGAAGAGGAGGAAGAGGCCGCCAAGGCAGCTGTGGCACCGCCAGCACCTCAGAAGGCAGGGTTAGCATGGCCGAAATGTGGCAAAGCTTTGTCAGCAGCCCACCACAACAAAAAGCACCACCATCTGATAGGCAAGGTCTTAGCAGGAGGCAGTATTTCAGCAACATGGTGGAACAGTATGTGTGCACACGCCTACACGTACTGACTGATGGGTCTGCCCCATTCAACTTCTGGGTCTCCAAATTGGGCACATGGCCTGAGCTTGCCCTTTATGCCTTGGAGGTGCTGGCCTGCCCTGCAGCCAGTGTATTGTCTGAACGTGTGTTTAGCACGGCAGGGGGGCGTTATCACAGACAAGTGCAGTCGCCTGTCCACAGCCAACGTGGACAAGCTAACCTTTATTAAAATGAACCAGGCATGGATCCCACAAGATTTGTCTGTACCTTGTGCAGAATAGACATTTAGACCGGCCTCACACAGCCATTGGTATACTTGTTTTTTTTAATTTGCCCCAATATTTTGGGGGCTACCCCAATTAGAAGAAAGAAACAAACAACAAAAAGTGTTGGCTACCTCCTCCTCCTCCACCACCGCCACTTCCACCTATACTGCCACGGTCACGGCCTAGTCAACCTCTAGGCTCCTACTCCACATCCACCCCCCCTTCCCATTTTTATTTTTTTTATTTGATTTTAAGTTATTTTCCCTATTTTTTGTAGGGCACTTGTCCTACTCTTACCCCCATTTTACTTCCTTTTGCAGCCCTCTAGCACCTGCCAGGAATTTTTTACAGCCATTTTTGTGCCGAAAAGTTCGGGTCCCCATTGACTTCAATGGGGTTCGGGGTCCGGGGTAAAGTTCGGTACCGAACCCGAACTTTTTCGCGAAGTTCGGCCGGACCCGCCGAACCCGTACATCCAGGTGTCCGCTCAGCTCTACCTATGACTGCATAGGCTATTTTATGGAACAGGTTAACTTTAAGCCACTCCCACTGTTATGTACAGTCTGTCCACGCTCACTGTTTGTAATGGTGCACTGTATGCCAACATGCCCCAGGTTTTTCAAGATCCTAAACATGCTCACATTTTGTCACTGTGCTTTGTTGTTTAATTGCAAAGCCAGGCAGATGACTGTTTAGGTATCGATTGTCCTAATTTCTAATAGGAGTTTGGCATATTTCACATTGTCAATAAACAATGTGCTCTGCTAATAAATTTGACTTGTTTTATCAATAAAGAAAATTTGACACTGTGAAGGCAATACTGGATGTAAGGGAGAACTTTGATGTGGACCCTGATATAAGGGGGCACTCTGATGGAGATACAAGATATAAGGGAGCACTGTGATGGGGATACCTGGTATAACAGGGCACAGTGATGAGGATGCCTGATATAAGGGGGCACTGTATTTGGGACACCTGCTGTAAGGGGGCTCTCTGATGAGCTGTGATCACAACTAAGCACCAGCTAGCCCTATCAATTCATCTTTGCTACTGACTCTTCCACCAACCGGCTAGTATGCAGAGCTAAAGGTAAATAAGAGTCATGTGACCACCATCCTGAAGAGCAGGTATGCATGTAAAATGTCCATTAAACATGGAAACCTTCCGGACATGCGGGAGGCAGCTATCTTTAAAATTGCTGCCTTTTTGCAGCAAGGCAAAGTTTGAATTGCTTATAATTTTGTGACTATCCTGTTTAGAAAAACAGAATTGAAAAAGGGGTGCTGCATAAAGAGGAGGTGCTGTGATGGAGCTAAAGATGGGGTGCTGTGATGGAGCTAAAGAGGGGGTGGTGTGATGGATTTAAAGAAGCGATGCTGTGATGCAGGCGAAGGGGAGTGCTGTGATGGAGATAAAGATGGGGTGCTCTGATGGAGGTGAAGAGGGTTTGCTGTGAGGGATAAAGAGGGGGTGGTGTGATGGAGATAAAGGGGGGGGGTGCTGTGATGGAGCAAAAAAGGAGGGTGCTGTAATGGCATCTAAGCAGGTGCTTACAGGGTACCCTTGAATGTGTTGTTGATGCTGTAATGGAGATGCAGTTCAGTTGCAGCTAGTGCAGGCTGCCCAGAAAGGGGAAGGGATTAACTGTGTCTCAGATTTTTCCTGGGTTTTCTTGGGTCCTTCCCCCTGGAATGGGTCCATAAAATTGGGAGGAGGGTTCAGAGAAGGGCCACTTGTTGTTTACAAGGGAACCCTGAGGAGGACCTGCCGAGCATTGTAGTCCTATCAGGAACGCTGGGTCCCCGACACGGGGTCACCCGCATAGGATTCTCCCTGGAACTGGGAACCTTTACTGGCCTTGAGCTAAATGGACTTTAAATTGGGCAAGGTATGAACCTGGACATCCTGAGTTAGCTAGTGTTAGGACTCTGTATGAAGAACTGTGAGAGGCCCCCTCCCCTCTCCACTGTACACAGAGGAAGAGACCAGCTAGCTGGAAGGAGATCCGCGGCCATGTTTTCATAGCCAGAAGCTGCGGTCAGTGGTCAGCCGGTGACGGGTTGTCTACCGAATACCAGGAGATCCCATGGGCACCACAGAGCTGCCATCCGCCCTCCCCCCCGCTCAATTCTTAACTGCAAGCCAGAGGTGCAGGGGGAGATGCTGCAGGCACCACAGATGCAGGTAAGTGGCCATGGGGTGATCTGCTGAATGTTCTGTGTGTTGGGGTGGTGCAGAGCTGGGTTGGAGGTGCACATCAAGTCCTGTATCCATCTGTACCTGTACATGCCGCATTGAAATAAACTGCAAGCAAAGAATATCCATGGAGTGCCGCCTGTTTGTCTTTTGGTGTAGCCATGTTTTCATAGCCAGAAGCTGCGGTCAGTAGTCGGCCAGTAATGAGTTAACTACCGAATACCGGGACAAAGCCAATTTCCTGTTATTGTTCCCGGGACACAGACAGACCGGGACAAGGGTCTAAATACAGTGAATGTCCCGGGAAAATTGGGAATGTTGGCAGCTTTGGGCATGGGTGACGGGTCCTGGGTTAGCATGGGGGTCAGTGCTCTGACTCCCTTCCTAGAAGTCATGCCCCTTCTGCATTCGGAACAGAATCCATGGCATGAAAGGTAGAGTGAAAGCGTTAATTAGTGCACACTTGGAGATCCGTGCTTAGTTCACACCAGTATTTCTGATCTGTCAAATGAGGTGGCAGGGTAGATGAACTGGTTGAGAGGAACACAGACTCTGCGATGTCCCCCTCAAAATGCTGCATTCGGAAGATAAGGTGTACAGTGTCATGGGAGAAGAGTGTTTTACAGCAAAGAACCTCAAGTTTATTGTGTAAGGTGAATGGCTCACTTTTATTTACAGGGTGCCACCCTAATGCTGATCTTTGCATGACCGCAACCCCACCTGGTCTCGGGCATCAGTAAGCATGAACATGGAGAGGTCGCCATCTGCAGGTCGAGTGGGTCTTGCCTAAAACCATGCCACTCTAATACACAGCATACATAGACAGGTACTTTGCCTGTCTCTGTATGCCATCTTAGAGTTAGTCTTAATTACCTTAACCACTTAAGGACCGGAAGGATTTCCAGCTTTAGGACCGGAGCCCTTTTTGCGATTCGGCACTGCGTCGCTTTAACTGACAATTGCGCGGTCGTGCGACGTTGTACCCAAACGAAATTTGCGTCCTTTTTTTCCCACAAATAGAGCTTTCTTTTGGTGGTATTTGATCCCCTCTGCGTCATTTCTGATCGTCGCTATAAACAAAAGAAGAGCGACAATTTTGCAAAAAAACCCACATTTCTTACTTTTTGCTAAAATACAAATCCAAAAAAAAATATAAAAAAACATTTTTTTTCACCGTTTTTGGCCGATTTATATTCTTCCTCATATTTGCGATTAAAAAAATTGCAATTGGCGTTTATTGATTGGTTTGCGCAAAAGTGGCCGCGTTTACGGATGATGAGAATTCATTTTTGGGGTTTTTATTTTTTTTTTATTTTTTACTAATAATGGCGGCGATCTGCGATTTTTAGCGGTACTGCGATATTTCAGCGGACATGTCGCACCATTTTGACACTTTTTTGGGACCATTGGCATTTATACAGCGATCAGTGCTATAAAAATGCACTGATTACTGTGTAAATGCCATTGGCAGTGAAGGGGTTAACCTGCAGGGGGCGCTCTAAGGGTTAAGTATGTTCCCTGGGCGTGTTCTAACTGTGGGGGGACTGCCCTAGCTGGGGAAGGGAAGTGGTCACAGCCTTCATGTACAGGAAGGCTGTGATCACTCCCTTCCCCCTCTCACAGAGCGGAGGTCCGTGTTTACATACACGGACCTCCGCTCATTCGCTCCGGGGGGGCCATCGCGGGTGGCCGGCGGCAATCGAAGCCGCCGCACCCGCTCCCCGGCCCTCCCCGGACACAGTGAGCGCGCGGGCGCGCCTCCGGCGGCGCGCTCACTAGGCTCGATCACGCGGCCGCCGTCGTATGACGGCGATCCGCGTTACAGAGCCATCTTGCCGCCGTCAATTGCCGATTGACGGTCGGCAAGTGGTTAAAGTGGAGCTCCAGCTCCCCCTCCAAATACTGTTGCTGACTTTTAATATTAGGATACTTACCTGTCCGGGGTTCCCGCAATGTCGGCACCGAAGACGATTTTTCAGCTCTCGGGTGCTGCCGCTGCCATTCCTTGTAAGGGAAACTGGCAGAGAAGCCTTGCGGCTTCATGGCCGCTTCCTTACTTCACATGCGTGAAGCACGTTGCGCTTTCTGAATGGCCTGGCGGTGTTGAAAATAGGAGGGGGCCGAACTTCCGGGTAAAGTGACTTTTTATTTTGCTTTTAAGCATAAATGTTATGTCTTTTTGACCCAAGATCTCACAATAAAAAAGACCCTGTCATGCTTATTTCTATGTTTACATTCCTTGTAATAGGAATAAAAGTGATCAAAAAAAAAATGAAAGTAACAGTGTAAAAATAAGAAATAAAAAGTAGAAAAAATAAGAAAAACACCCCCAAAATTTTAAGCGCTCCGTCCCTCTGAGCTTGCGCGCAGAAGCGAATGCATATGTAAGTCATGCCCACATATGTAAACAGTGTTCAAACCACCAATGTGAGGTATCGCTGCGATCATTAGAGCAACAGCATTAATTCTAGACTAGAGCTCCTCTGTAACAATAAACGGGTAACCTGTAAAAATGTTTAAAGCGTCGCCTATGGAGATTTTTAAGTACCGAAGCTTGTCGCCATTCCACGAGCGTGCGCAATATTAAAGCATGACATGTGAGGTATCTATTTACTTGACGTAACGTCATCTTTCACATTATAAAAAAAAATTGGGCTAACTTTGCTGTTTTTGTTTTTTTTATTCAAAAAGTGTATTTTTTTCCAAAAAAATTAAGTTTTTAAGACCACTGTGCAAATACGGTATGACAAAAAATATTGCAACAATCGTCACTTTATTCTCTAGGGTGCCTGCTAAAAAAGATATATGGTCTAATCCCTTCATGCTGACCATGCGCAAATATGTGGCCTTGAATTACTGTTTTTTTAGAGCGGGCGGTTGGCTTTCTTGGGATAACAACCGATGTGGCTAAAAAGCAGCTCGGTCGGTATGCCAAGCAGCAGGAGAGGGCGATCCCCACGACATGTCCACTGGCTGGCCCTGAGACCCGAACAAAGCCAGGATCGGCTTTGATCGGGTCTCAGATCTAGTACCCTGGAAGTGTCATGACATCACGTCCGGTTTACAGAAGACTTAAAGGCGCCAAATTTAAAAAAATGTCAGTATTCAAAATTGCAGATTTTGGCGTTTTGAATACTTTTAAGTGCAAAGAAGGAAGGAGGGATTTGGGGTCTTATAGACCCCAGACCCCTCCATAAAGAGTACCTGTCACTGCCTATTACAGTCACAAGGGATGTTTACATTCCTTCTGACAGCAAAAAAAAGTGATCAGAATTTTTTCAAAAGGACAGTGTAAAAAAAAAAAAAAAAGAAATAAAATAAATAAGAGGAAAAAAAAAAAAAGGACAGCACCCCATTCCCCTGTGCTCACGAGCAAGAAGCCAAGGCACGCGTAAGTCACGACCGCAAATGTAAACAGTGTGAGGTATCATCGCAGCAATCAATAAATCTAGCCAAGAAATCCTCTGTAACTCTAAACTGGTATCCTGTAGAAATTTTTAAAGCGTCGCCCATGGAGATTTTTAAGTGCTGTCGTTTGTCGCCATCCCACAAGTTTTAAAGCGTGACATGTTAGGTGTCTATTTACTCAGCGTAACATCATCTTTCACATTATACAAAAAAACTGGGCTAACTTTACTGTTTTCCTATTTTTTTTAATTAAAAAAAAAAAATTTTTTCCAGAAAATTGCATTTGAAAGACCGCTGTGCAAATACTGTGTGACATAAAATATTGCATTGATTGCCATTTTATTCTCTAGGGTCTCTGATAAAAATATATATAATGTTTGTGGGTTCTAAATAATTTTCTAGCAAAAAATATGGATTTTAACTTGTAAGCAACAAATGTCAGAAAAATGACTTAGGCAGGAAGGGGTTAATACACTGAACACAATAACACAAACATTCCCCATCCCAGCAATTACTGTTTACATCTTTTAGTGGTGCCGGCTCCTGTTTTCCCAGTGCTGCTTCCCTGAACTTTCAGCAACTTTCATAGGAATTAATGTGATTGCAAATGATCACCCTGCAAAACAATCCTTTCAGTTTAAAATAAAATTGAAAGGCAAAACATTTGTGTATAGTGTGAAGGTATGCGAGGCCAAGTCATAGATGGGTGCTATGTGTCGCCTTGTATGCGTTCATTTGGAGTAGACTAAGGTGGAATCTGGTCCAGCTTTTGCCAGCCACCATTGCAGGGTTGGTTTCGGACCGGATTTTGTGGTCCACTGAGGTCCACTAGCAGCTGTGTTTTAAATACACCAGGAAGAGAGCAAGACTCTGCTCTTCCCTGGGACTCTGAGAGCGATAAGCCTGAGAGAGAGCTGACACACGGAGCTTTGTACAAAAGAAAGGTTTGCACTAACTTTGTTTTGTGGGTGTCTGGGAGAAGCCCGACACCGCTCAGATAGGTATGCTGAGATGTTTAGTTAAAGCCTGGATGGCAAGGATTTATTTTACGTTTTTTTTTATTTTGAATGCAACCTTTTTTACCACTAAACCTGGCTGCAAGCCAGACTTGAAGAAACTGCTGTCTCAAGTGCCTTTTTCCCAGGAAAGGTGATCCCCACCAGAGGTAATCCCTCACAATAGATATAAAAAACACACTATAAATACCCTGTTTCCTTTTTTTTATAGGTGATCACATTCCCTGTGTTCTCAGCTGCATAAGAGCTGGGGGAGGAGCAGCACACTGAGCTTTCCTGTGACAGGCTGTGCAGGGAGGTGTCAGTACAAGTCTGATCATTGGAACAGAGCACACAGAGTTCCCAGGGTAGCTAGAGAACTGACCATGCTGTGAGGTTTTAATAGGAAAGACGAAGGACTAGCAGGATCACCAGGGATTTCACATCAAGGAAGTAATACAAAGAGAATCGGAAACTTTTTCATTCAAGTACATGGTACAGCAGGTACATATCAGAAATATGAAATGTTGGGGTAACAAACGCTTTAACAATGGGCAGTGCAGTCTGTAGTCAGTCTGTCAGCTTGGAGAAGTGTGGGGGGAAGAGGAGGGAAGAGCAGGGGAGTACCTTGCTGTCCTAGGCTTTGGGGGTGTGTGTTTCTATTGACGCACACAATGTGGGAAGACACAACTATAGTCCATGCAACCAATGGTGTCTCCAGAGGATTCTAGGAGGGAAAGGAGCCACACTGCCAGGGCCCAGCTTAAAGTGGAGTTCCAGCCTGTCAAAAAAAAAAAAAGAAAAGTCAGTAAGGATTGGCAGAACACCCTCCCATCAACATGGGAACAAGGTGCTTTGGGCCCCTCCAAAGCACCCAAACCTCCATGTTGAGGGCATGTGGCCTGATATGGTTCGGGGGGGCTTGCCCCCCCTTTACAACCAGCGTACACTGCGCCCTGATTGGGCAAGGCTTTGCCCAATCAGAATGCAGGATGTACTGTGCAGCACCTCGTGAGGGCGAACACCCTGGAAATTCGGGTGTTTGGCGAACGGCCAAACGGGCAAATGTTCGGCCCGAACTAATGCTCGGGTGGAACCATTTGCCCATCCCTAAAAGTCAGCAGCTAAAAATACTGTAGCTGCTGACTTTTAATATAAGGACACTTACCTGTCCAGGTATCCCGTGATGTGGGCACCCCTAGCTGGCTGTGGGTGCAGACACTGACATCTTCACTAAGGGAAACAGGAAGTGAAGCCTTGCGACTTCACTGCTTGTTTCCTACTGTGCATGCGCGAGTCACGCTGCGCCTTCTGAATGGTCCCACTGTCTTCTGGGACCTGTATCATCGCGATCATTGTGCAGCGATCTTACCCAGAAGTGGGAGTGGGTACCTGGATTTGACAGGTATCCGCTCCCCCTTCCCTCCCAAAAAGTGCCAAATGTGGCAGTGAAGGGGGGGAGGGACAAATAAACGAAGCTTCCCCTTTTGGGTGGAGCTGTGCTTTAAGGAGGAGGTTCAGTCTGGACAAAAAAATTAAAAGTCAGCAGCTACAAATACCGATACAAGACACTTATCTGTCCAGGGATCCAGCGCTGTCCTCACCTGAGATAGTTCTTT
>BLSH010378104.1:382544-401863 GCA_018402905.1 Glandirana rugosa | reverse complement strand
AACCATTTGCCCATCCCTAAAAGTCAGCAGCTAAAAATACTGTAGCTGCTGACTTTTAATATAAGGACACTTACCTGTCCAGGTATCCCGTGATGTGGGCACCCCTAGCTGGCTGTGGGTGCAGACACTGACATCTTCACTAAGGGAAACAGGAAGTGAAGCCTTGCGACTTCACTGCTTGTTTCCTACTGTGCATGCGCGAGTCACGCTGCGCCTTCTGAATGGTCCCACTGTCTTCTGGGACCTGTATCATCGCGATCATTGTGCAGCGATCTTACCCAGAAGTGGGAGTGGGTACCTGGATTTGACAGGTATCCGCTCCCCCTTCCCTCCCAAAAAGTGCCAAATGTGGCAGTGAAGGGGGGGAGGGACAAATAAACGAAGCTTCCCCTTTTGGGTGGAGCTGTGCTTTAAGGAGGAGGTTCAGTCTGGACAAAAAAATTAAAAGTCAGCAGCTACAAATACCGATAAAAGACACTTATCTGTCCAGGGATCCAGCGCTGTCCTCACCTGAGATAGTTCTTCGCTAGCCTTCGGGTTCCCAGTGCATCCTAACTTTGGGCAGCTGGCTGCCCACTGCGCATGCTGTGCTTTGTGAATGGTTCTGCAGTCTTCTGGGACCTGTGACGTGTCCCAGAAGACTGCGGGGAGGGACAGGGGAAGGAGAACTTCTGATCGGTTCACCTAGGCGGAAGTGGGTGCAGGTACTTGTCAAAACTAGGTACCCCCCCCCCAAAAAAAAATAAAAAAATAGCATGCCAGATATTGGAGAGGAGGACTTAAAGTTGAATTTCCCCTTTTGGGTGGAGTTCTGCTTTAAACAGAGACATAGACAAAAGATAAAATCACTTTAGTGATTAAATTAGCTGTTGATGGTGCAGGTTTAATATCAGTGGAATTATGTTTGCCTCCTCTGAAATTGGCACACGTAAAGCAACCAGTATCTTAGACCAGTGGTTCTCAACCCTGTCCTCAAGTACCCCCAACAGGCCATGTTTGCAGGTTTTCCTTTATCTTGCACAGGTGCTTTAAATCAGAGTCAAGGGCTTGGTATTTTGGACAGCTATTTTATCTAAGAGAAATTCCCAAAACATGGCCTGTTGGGTAGGGTTGCCACATCATCCCTTTAATCCAGGACACATATTAATTGCACAGGTTCTGTGGCTGATTAGGGTGGTAATTAAACTCACTTGGTGCCTTATCTGCATTAAATTAGCCTCAGAACCTGTGTAATTCATATGTGTCCTGGATTAAAGGGATGATGTGGCAACCCTACTGTTGGGGGTACTTGAGGACAGGGTTGAGAACCACTGTCTTAGACATCTAGTATCCAAAAATCTTAGTCTCTCTAGCTAACCCAGTGGTTCTCAACTCTGGTCCTCGGGACCCCCCAACAGGCCAGGTTTGCAGGATAACTGAAATACATCACAGGTGATATCATTTGCTGCTCAGTGATTGCAGTGTTCTAGTCTGCATCTCCCCAACGTGATACTTAAAGCGGAGTTCCACTCGTTTTTTTGTTTATTAAAAGTCAGCAGCTACGAAAAGTGTAGCTGCTGACTTTTAATAAACAGTAACTTACCTGTCTCCCGGTCCAGCGATGGCTGCGCCCGAAGTCTCGCTCGTCTCCCCCCTCCTCCCGACGGCCGCACCATTCCAAGTGTGGGCACCCGGCTTCACGGCCGGGCACCCACTGCGCATTCGCGAGTCGCGCTGCGCATTCTTAGTGGCCAGGCAATCTTCTGGGACCTGTGACGTGTCCCAGAAGATTGCCAGGAGGGAGGGGCCGCCTAGGAGGAGAGGAGGAGTCACCTAGGCGGCCCAGAGGCGGAAGGTGGAAGAGGGACAGGAAGTCCCTCTGAAACCTGGGGACACACTCCCCCCCCAAAAAAATTACATGCCAAATGTGGCTTGTAAGGGGGTGAGGAGTGCTTAAAGCGGAAGTTCCATTTTTGGGTGGAACTCCGCTTTAAAATCTGGCCTGTTGGTTGAGAACACTGAGCTAACCTAACCTTGCTGTGACCTGAGAAGTGATCAGTTAGTCCTCCTGCTCACCAGGTGGCAGCAAAGCGCAGCGTGATCCTGTCTTCGGTGTCGTGGTCATGGATACAAGCTGAAGCTCTGTCGCCCTGACTGAGCCGGGGCGTAGTGCGTCTGCGCCTGGAAGTGGTGTGTGGTGTCGGCCTGAGACTGACACATCAAGTTGTGTCAGCGGAAAGCTCGGAGCGGCGTGCTGAGTGGGGCCTGGAGAGGGAAGACATCTGTCAGGACGGGGAGAATGGGCGCCCTTGTGTTATGGACGGTGCTGTGTGTTTTTTGCTGGGGCCGGGTACAGGCGGCGGATGACATCGTGGTGGGGTGCGGGGGCTTCGTCAAATCGGACGTGGATATAAACTACTCGCTGATTGAGGTGGGTACAATGTGTTGTCGAGTCACTTATCATTACAACACTGGGTGTGCTGACCCCGCTTCATCCAGAGCAGGCCTCAGTCTCCATTCATTCCATACTCGTGACCTCTGACCTCGGGGTCACACTACAGACAGCTGGGCATTTCCTATTGTGGATTATTATATTATACTGGATTTATATGGAGCCAACAGTTTGCTCATCATTTTACAACGTGAGGGCAGACAGTACAGTCACCAAACAATATGGGAGGAATTTTCCTATTGTGGGCAATTAATAATATTGTTGACCGCTCTTAATTCCCAAAGTAATGGATGGCTTAGGCTGAGAAAGATAAAACTACCAGCTTTATTTTTGTATGTGACCGACAGTGATGTCTTCATTTGCTCAGGGTGATTATCATTTATATGTAATTCTAATGATTATAACTTTCACATTCCTTGTATCAGTTAAAGCCGGGAAGTTAGAGTGAAGGTGTGTGTGCTTTTTCATGGGTTTTTGTTGAGTAGTAGCGAGACTTGTTAAAGCGGAGTTCCACCCATTTAAAAGTCCGCAGCTACAAAAAGTGTATCTGCTGACTTTTAATATATGGCTACTCGCCTGTCCCACGGTCCAGTGATGCAGCCGCCTGATGCTTCGCTCCTTCGGCACAGCTTCACGACCAGGCACGCACTGTGAATGGCTGGGCGATATTCTGGGACACATCAGATTGCCAGGAGGGAGGGGGGAGAGGTGAACTTCCTTCCAGCTCCGCGGCGACAGGGGAGGAAGCGTCAAAACAGGGTACCCGCTCCAACCCCCCCCCCCTGCAAAGAAATGACATGCCAATTGTGGCATCTCAGGGGGTCATCTACACTTAAGGGGGAAGTTCCACTTTTGGGTCATGCACATAAGCAGAAAAATGTTATTTTACAGGCGTACAGCATATTCTTTAACACCTTTAAATACAGTTCTGTGTTCGCCTGTGCGACCATGTACATCAGGTTTTTAGATCAGTATTCAAAGTGGAGTTACACTCGTTTTTGTGTTTATTAAAAGTCAGCAGCTACAAAAAGTGTAGCTGCTGACTTTTAATAAACACACACTTGCCTGTCCCAGGATCCAGTGATGTGGCCACCCGAACCCTCGGCTCTTTCCCTCTCCCCTCCCCCGGCATTACAAGTGTGGGCACCCGGCTGTGGCAGCTTGTGGCTTCACAGCCGGGTGCACACTAAGCATGTGTGAGACACGCTGCACCTCCTCAATGGCTGAGCAATCTTCAGGGACTTGTGATGTGTCCCAGAAGATGGGGGGGGGGGGGGGGGGGGAGAGGAGAACTTCCACTCGGATCGCCTAGGCGGCCCTAGTGGGAGCAGGTACCTGTCAAAACTATGTACCCGCTTCCCACCAAAAAAAGACATGCCAAATGTGGCATAGGAGAGGGGGAGGAATGCTTAAAGTGGAACTTCCCCTTTTGGATGGAACTCCTTTTTAAAGAGTAGTGTTTAGAGCCATTAAAACAAATGCACCAAAGCTGCATTTGGAGAGGAGTTTACAAGCTTGATCTACGTGTGTATGGGTGTAAAATGTATTCCAGTGGCCACACTAAATGAATATTCTGGTCAGCAGAATGCATTTACGCTCAACATCATACATGGCTAAATGTGCATAAATCTGGCCGAAAAATTGCAGCATATGTGGAGCATAAATTCCTACAACCATGTGCATGAGGTCCTGGGGAATAGCCATTTGTTGAAATCGCCAGTGGCGTAAAAGTGGTTCTTCGTTAATATAAAAAAAATAAATAAATAGTCAGCATCTACAAAAACTGTAGCTGCTGACTTTTAACCAATTCAATACCAGGCACTTAGAACACTTCCCAATCCCTACCAGACCAATTTTCAGCTTTCAGTGCTGTTGCGCTTTGAATGACAATTACGTGGTCGTGCAATGTTGTACCCAAACAAAATTTTTATAATTTTGTTCCCACAAATAGAGCTTTCTTTTGCTGGTATTTGATCACCCCTGCGGTTTTTATTTTTTGTGCTACAAATAAAAAAAGACCGAAAATTTTGAAAAAAAACGTTTTTTTTCTGTTTCTGTCACAAAACGTTGTAAATAAGTACATTTTCTCCATCACTGATGGGCATTGATGAGGCTACACTGACGGGCACTGATGAGGCAGTACATATTGGCACTGATGAGGCGGCACAGATAATAAGGCATATATGCGGCACTGATAGGTGACACTGATAAGCAGCACTGACGGGCACTGATAGGTGGCACTCATATGCAGCACTGATGCGCACTCATAGGTGGCACTGCTGGGCACTCATAGGTGGGCACTGATTGTGGGCATTGGTGGGCAGCAGGTGACAGATGCACTAATAGGGGCCCATTACCTGGTGGTCTAGGGTGGCATCTGAAGTTTGCACTGGGTGCCATCCATGTTGGGCACTGTGGCCCTTACCTGGTGGTCTAGGATCGGCTCCCTGGTGGTCCTGATCGGCTCCCTGATGGTCCTGATCGGCTCCCTGATGGTCCTGATCGGCTCCCTGATGGTCCTGATCGGCTCCCTGATGGTCCTGATCGGCTCCCTGATGGTCCTGATCGGCTCCCTGGTGGTCCTGATCGGCTCCCTGGTGGTCCTGATCGGCTCCCTGATGGTCCTGATCGGCTCCCTGATGGTCCTGATCGGCTCCCTGGTGGTCCTGATCGGCTCCCTGGTGGTCCTGATCGGCTCCCTGGTGGTCCTGATCGGCTCCCTGGTGGTCCTGATCGGCTCCCTGGTGGTCCTGGGTGGGCACTTCCCTGGTGGTCCCTGGGCAGGCTCCCTGGTGGTCTAGGGTGGCGACCCTAGGGGGAACTGGGCTGATAAACAATCAACACAACCCCCCCCCCCCCCGTCAGGAGAGCAGCCAATCAGCTCTCCACTACTTGCGTCTGCAGACGCGAGTAGTGGAAAAGCCGATAAACGGCTTTTCCTGTTTACACTGTGACCAGCCGACGGCTGATCACATGGTAAAGAGCTTCCGATTAAGCTTTTTACCGAGATCCGTAATGCGGTGGGTCAGACTGACACACCGCACCACCGATCGCTGCAATGTGCGCCCCCACGTTATCCTGCTGGACGTTATATGACGCCCAGTCAGAATAACTGAACCACTTCCCGGCCGTCATTCTGTGAACTGCGGTAGGGAAGTGGTTAAGAAACACTCATCTGTTCAGTGATCCAGCACCAACCTCACCCGAGCCGGTTTCGTCACCGGTCTTCGGATTTCCGGTGTCGGCATCGTAACTGTGGGCAGCCAGTTATGACTCCTTGCGGCTTCACTGCCAGCTGCCCATTGTGCATGCACGAGCCACCCTACACCCTGGAAGTGGTTCTGCAGCTTTCTGGGACCTATGATGTGTACCAGAAGGCTGTGGGCAGCGAGGAGGGGAGAACTTCTGCTTGAATCGCCTAGATGATCCAAGCGTAAGTGGGAGTGGGCACCTGCCAAATCCATGTACCCTCCTCCCAAAAAAATGTTTAAATCCCGAAATTTGAAGAAGGTGAAGTTCCACTTTAAGAGGCTCTCTCTCTTTGACCCTCTGGAATAGCTCCCACTGTAGCAGAAACAGCAAGATGTCGCACATATTCACCAGTACACCATGGATCTTCAAATGTTGTCCAAACTTTTATTGCAGAAAGATCACATAACAAAGAACAAGTGCAACGCTTCGGAGCTACACAGGACCCTTTTGTCAGACATGTCATCACATGCCTGGTGAAAGGGTCCTATGTGCTGGTGAATATGTGCATTTGTCTGTAATCAAGCCAGTATCCAGCTGATAGCCCCTACAGCACCCGCTACAAACAAGCCCTGTTCCAGGAAAGTGTGCAATAGGAATATAGACATGATTGCTCCTGTTGTTAGACATCAAGTCTGGGGTATCAGCTACAGAGGAAATTATTCCAGAACAAACAGACTGGCTCCTGGTAATGTGTGTCTAGCACAGTGTTTCTCAATTCCAGTCCTCATTACCAAAAGGTCATGTTTTCAGGATTTCCCTCAGATGAAATGGCTGTGGTAATTACTAAGGCAGTGAAACTGATCAAATCACCTGTGCAAAATAATGGAAGGTGGCAAAACATGGCCTGTTGGTGCGCCTTGAGGACTGGAATTGAGAAACACTGGTCTAGCAGCAGAATAGTCTTTCTGGTGCCAGTCTAAAGCTGAATACACACTATACAACCTTTTGTTTGATTTTCTTTAGATTTACCTTCAACTATGTAGTGCAGGGGCCTGTTTGATTGCATACAAATTGAAAATGTTTAGGTTTGACCTTTTTAAATTATATATTTTTGGTAAATCTAAAGAAGACTGTATACTGTGTATCCAGCTTAAAGCGTTTGTTAACCCAAAAAAAACCCCCCAAAACAACAGATCCTGTTCCTTTAAAGCATGTTATACAACACAGCGTTTGTGCTGTGTCATTTGGGCCCCTGTTATCACCTGTAATACCTGTCTGATCCTGCCTGGCTATGCCCTTCCCCTATACTTTGACCACGATATATACCAGGGCTGCTGAGCCCTGACACTGTTGTCTAAGTATGTGCCTCCGTTAGCCGCAGCCCCTTCTGTATTAGAACAATAAGTTCCCGTGTCTGTGTTATATCATATATATGCTTATCTGTACTGTTAACACAGCGTCTTCATGCGATCATGTGACTCCTTTTCTCTGTCTCTCCTACCCTCTCCGGCTGATGGCAGTGCTCAGCTCCACCCGCTGGAATTGTCAGCCCGGCAGAGGAGAGGAGAGAGGAGGCAACTTATTTATGATGTAACACAGACACGGGGAACTTATTGTTCTAATACATTGGGGATGGGAGCTTTTTATACAAGTGGCTTGACAACCACCTTAAGGCTTTGCTCACACGGGACATACTAAAGCGTAAGCCAGTAGAGGGCTATGTTTATTCACACGGGGATGCATAGGTTTTCCGTGCATCCCTTTGCATGAAGTCCCAATGATTTCATTTGTTTTACACCCACTGCTCCAACTTCTGGACATCTGTGTGGGTGTGTTGCATGTCACTGAATGCACACTGTGTGATTTTGTGGACTCGCATCCACATGAATGTCGAATTTGGAGCAGTGGCTGTGTCCATATAGTTGCAGTGTCCTAATTGACAGGAATAGGACTGCCTGCGTTGGGATGCATGGAACACCTGTGCATCCCCGTGTGGGTAAACATAGCTCTCCAGGGCATATGCTTTTGTGAGGTCTAAGACCCCTTTCACACTGGGGTGTTTTTCAGGCACTTTAGCATTAAAAATAGCGCCTGAAAAATGCCTCTCCTGTCTCCCCAGTGTGAAAGTCTGAGTGCTTTCACACTGGGGAGGTGCATTAGCAGGACAGGAAAAAAAGTCCTGCAAGCAGCATCTCTGGCGCGGTGCGGGGCAGGAAAAAAAGTCCTGCAAGCAGCATCTCTGGCGCGGTGCGAGAGCCGTGTATACGCCACTCCTCCAGCGCCCCTGCCATTGAAATGAATGGGCGCCACTTTCAAAGTGCCTTAAAAGCGCTTTGAAAGCAGTGCTAAGCGGGCGCTTTTAACCCCTTCTGGGGGGTTAAAAGTGCCCTGCTAGGGACGCCAAATCGCTGCTACAACAGTGGCAAAGCACCGCTTTACCGCTACCACCCCCGCTGCTCCAGTGTGAAAGCAGCTTTAAGATTTTTATACACTGACTGAATTTTAGCTGGTCCAGCAGGGACCTTCTAAATTTAAATCAGTGTGTAGGCTCCCCTGTTCAACAGAAGTCGATTCTTTAATCAACTTCTTTTGAAGAGACATTGGAAAATTTTGTATCGATCAGTGGCTGCCGTTGCTGATCAGTGTATTTTGACAGCTACAGGTGCCACTGTCAGATTACAAGGTCCCGGAGTGGGAGAATCCTCCATCCATTTCATTTCTGGGGATGGAAGAACTTGTTAGTTTTTTTTTTTTTTTTTTTTTTTCCATTCAGTCTGCTAGTGGAAAAAAATTGATCATGCATAACTAGCTTTACTCTTGGGCTGTATACAGTATGTATATAGCCAATACAGGCAACTGACACCATAGACCTCAGCTTTCTGCCAGTGAATTCCACTGTGGGGGTTGTGTCCCAATAGTGATCTTGTTGTTGGAAACAACTCATAAACAGGAGTAGTACGACTCTGGGCTGCACTACATGTAGTGTTCACTCCAGTGTAATTGAACGGTGACAACAGTAGTGGATGCTGCTGTGCAGTACCACAAATAAGAGGATTAAGCATAACTCAACTGGAGATCAAGATTTAAAGCAGAGTTCCACCCAAAAGTGGAACTTCCGGTTTAAGGGGAGGTGACTCCCTGACATGCCATAATTGGGGGGTCCCAGGTCCACTTCCTCCCCTGGCCCCGAGGAGCCGGAAGGAAGTTCACCTTCCCTCCCTCCCACCCGGCGATCTTCTGGGACACGTCAGAGGTCCCAAAAGATGCGCCGAGCCATTCACAAGCCGCAGTGCGACTCGCGTATGCGCAGTGAGCGCCCGGCTCAGGTGCCCACACCTGTGATGCCGGCACCACTGAGGGGAGGGGGAGACGAGAGAGCCCTCGGGCGACCGCATCTCTGGAGCGAGGGACAGGTGAGTGGCCGATTGTTAAAAGTCAGCAGCTACACTTTTGGTAGCTGCTGACATTTAACAGGGTGGAACTCCACTTTAATGTGGGTTTATATACGGTATATTGTCCTATCAGTCAGATACAGTCAATGTCATTTGCCATTGTGTCACCTTGAGGAAGGGGTCCTCCGAGGCCCCAAAACATTGGCTGTATCTTAGCAATATGATGGGATACAAATAAACCCACGTTAATTCTTGATCTTCAGTAAGTGCTAGTGATGCATCCACTTCTTTGTTAGCAACAGGATTGCTAAACCGAACATGTACCTACTCCTTCAGAATTACCTTTTGGCTGCCTGAAACACTCCAGAATTTGACGTGCCTTTGAGGGAGCGCAATGCTCTGCTGTTTCAGCCAGCAAGAGAGCAAGGTCATATAAGATTCTGGGTGTTTACATTACACTGTTAATGATGTTGTTGCTGGTGAGCAGTCCCTTGGCAGCTCTAAGGTTGTAGTTTTACTACTGACCACCAAAGTAAGGGGGCAATAGAGTAAAGCGGTTTAGATTAGGGATGACTGCTTTGCTCTTTATGCTGTGTAGTATGTTACATACTCTAGGCTGCACTATATACAGTATGTTGTGCTGTATATTCGGATTGCTGCACTCTGTACACTATGCTATACATTACATACTCAGAAACACTGTTCTATACACTGTGCTGCAAGTTAAAAAATCTCTTGTATAAATGACTTGACAGCTGTAATATGTATATTGTGCAGTACATTACTTTTCCAAGACTCCTGCTTATCTGGATTCCTAAAGACTACTTCCAGGACTTTTTTTAAACAGATGTTTTTTTATGATACGTGCCATTTAAAGTGTATAGAAAGTCATTCTTTTTTTTAGTTTTGAATATAGTGGGGAAGGCATACAACCCTTATCAAATCTTAACTGCTGGAACGTTTCAGCCTTCTCTTTCTGTTAGCTTGTTACTGGGACAGAAAAGGTGCAAATGTTTCCCCAGAACAGGTGAGGGGAAATCTTACAGTGGGGACCCCTGTTCTGATGACAGCATCCTTTTGGTTCCTGGTCTGGAGACACAAAAGGACAATAAAAAAAAGAAAAAAACTGACATGATTTTTAACCCTTCCCTGTCCCCCCTCCCCCCCCGAGTTTATACTGCTGACTGGTGTCAGATTTTCCCTTACTGTCTGTCCTGGTGACACCATTTTAACCAGAAAGGAGGCGAGGGAAAATCTGCAACAGGGAAACAGAAATACAAATGCTTTTTGTGGCAAAATAAGGGAATAGAACCCTCCTGAGCTTATTATGGACCCTGTCTCCTTAATGGAGCCCTTTGGAGTAAAAAAAATCGACTTGGGGTTCTAACCGTTCCCCAATCTAGCCAATACTAGAAAAAAAAGGTTTGGCTGTATATGTTCTTTAACCAGTTTCCGACCGGCTCGCATATTTTTACTGCGCAAAATGGCTCTTTATCGCAAATCGCCGTACATAAACGGCGATACGCACTGCTAGGGCCCTGAGGGGGGCCGTGGGTCGGGAAGACTCGATGTCCGCCGGCGACCCGCGATCGCCTGCCACACAAAAAAAGCGGGGAACCACCAATGTAAACAGGCGGCATGACAGCGATCTACTGATCTGTCATCGGGATCAGTTAGATCTGTCATGCCCCTGCCAGCCCAGCCCCCACACAGTTAGAACACACCTAGGGAACACAGTTAACTCCTTGATTGCCCCCTGCAGGTTAACCCCTTTCCTGCCAGTGACATTTACACAGTAATCTGTTTATTTTTTTTTTTTAGATCTAATTGTTGTATAAATGTCATTGGTCTCAAAAAAGTGTCAGAGATGTCTGATCTGTCCGCCGCAATATCGCAGTCCCGATAAAATTCGCAGATCACCGCCATTACTAAAAAAAAATAGTAAAAACGCCATAAATTAGTTCTAATTGTTTGTAAACGCGGCAACTTTTGCGCAAACCAATCAATATACGCCTATTGCGATATTTTTGTGTATGTGGTAGCCACCCGGTAGCAGACCTTCCTCCCTTCAGGTGGAGAGGGATGCTGCAGGCCAGAAACGCCCCTGGATGCGAGCGCAGCCCGGTCACTCGGACGTAAGTGGGTTTCACCTACTAGCCCCCCCCAAACGGAATGGGTACGATGTGGTGGACCCCGCCAAAGCTAAGGGTAGCTCGCATCCGTCGGCCGTGCTGGGGAAATTTCAGGATTCGAGGTATCCTCTATGCCCCAGCCGGCTACTTGATAGCAGTCTTCATCAGATAGCTTGAGAAAAGCAAAAAGAAGAAAAAATGGGGAACCGCAGATCCCATAAGGGAGCCAGGTCTAACTCCTTGCACTAGGCATAAAAAAACAAATATGCTATGCAGAGCTGGGGGGTTATATGCTGAGTGAGGATGGCCCCCTGGGAGGGGTCAGCTTGCTTTTTTTCTTTTTGCCTAGTCTACTCCTAGTAGGATGTGCATAAACCCCATGTGTCATGAATAGAGGCTGCGTCTGTCAATGAACGTAAGAGAAATTGTTTTTTTATATATTTTTTTTGGATATGTATCATAGCAAAAAGTAAAAAATATTGTTTATTTTTCAAAATTGTCGCTTTTTTTTTGTTTAATAGCGCAAAAAATAAAAACTGTAGAGGTGATCAAATACCACCAAAAGAAAGGTCTGTTTGTGGGAAAAAGAGGACATAAATTTTGTTTGGGTACAACGCCGCACGTCCGCGCAGTTGTCAGTTAAAACGACGCAGTGCTGAATCGCAAAAAGTGCTCTGGTCATTAAGCGGGAAATCCTTCCGGGGCTGAAGTGGTAAATCACAGTCACGTAATGCAGACCTAAAGGCAAACCTATTTTATTGTTTTTTATTTTTAATAGAGAACGAGCTTCCTGTATAAGAGGAATACTTACTAATGTAATTGGACTTGTCGCAAGTAAACTGGCAGAGCAAATCCTTATGATTGCAAATAGGAAACATTAGTTATAGTTTATGTGTGGCATCACCTTTACGCGTTTTATATTCTTAATTTATGTAACATTTATATCGGGGTGGATTTGATTTAAATCGCTAGTAAAAAGGCTTGATTTAATCTACTCAACTTAAATCATAATTTTATAGAGCAACTGTCCTCTTTCCCGCAGCAGCTCCTCCTCTGACCTGCTGTTGACTCACCGACAGTCCCATTCACTTAATGGGACGGCTGGAGATGTAGCAGTGACACAACAAGTTAAGGGATGTGGCAGCAGCAGGTGAATGGATGCCTGCTAACAGGTGCTGCAATGATGGATCTGAAATGACAGGTGCTCTTTAAATGTAAGGACTTAGTTAGAATCTTTAATATTTGCAAGCAAAATGAAGGTTTCCTATTTAGAATAAGCAGCTGTCAGGTTAGTAAAACGGCAATATCATAACAGCAATAACATAAATCATGCGGTTTGTAGTGTACATAGATTTGCAAAACAATGGGATACAGGAATATTCATGAACTTTGTTTTATCTCATGGTTACTGTGAAATTGTGTAATTGCATCAATGCAGTGCATGTTATCTCAGCTTGCAGAGCTTGGATTCATTGAATGAGTTTCCCAAAAATGTAAATGACTCTTATGTTCACTGACAGACGCAGCCCTTCATTAGACAAGTGGGTTTATGCTCCTATCACTAGGAGTAGACTAGGCAAAATAAAAAAAAAGCATAGGTTGGCCAGGGGACCATCCTTATCTTAGCATATAACAACCTGCTAGACAATAGCATATCAGTTTTTATTGCCTAGTGCAAGGAGTTAGACCTGGTTCCCTATGGGATCTGCGTTCTGAGTTTTTTTTCTGATGAAGACTGCTATCAAGAAGCCGGCTGGTGGTATAGAGGATATCTAGAATCCAAAAACTTTCCCCAGTCTGGCCAACATCTGTGCGAGCTACCCTTAGCCTTGGCGGGGACACGCCGCATAGGGCCCGTTCCGTGCAGGCTGCCAGTGGCTAATCCCGCTTGTACCCAGTCACTGGTTTGTTCCTGTCCAGTGGCCTGGCCAGCAGCATCCCTCTCCGTGGGGAGGAAAGTCTGTTCTGGGTGGCTACCCGCTGCGCCCGTCGGATCGGGGAGTGGACCCCTCTTCCGTCCTAGGGGCACGGAGAGGGGCACCTGGGCAGCTTCTGAGGTAGCCGGCCGGTTGGGGCTTATTAGTGGGGACACACCTGGGGTTGTAATCTGCCCCCCTCCCCGCGATACCACACCCCGCACTGACCATTTTGAGCACTGTATTCAGACGATTCACCGCCATTTCATGGTGGATCGCCGTTCGTTCGCCACCATTTTGCCATAGCTCAGCATGTTTTGATGGCAGCGGTAATTTTTCTGTAGCCCATGCGGTTTTCAGCCTGTCCTCTGGCGGCCCCCAGTGGCTTTTCTCGGTATTACGGGGAAGTGATAAAAACGGCAGAGGTACTTCCGTTTTTGCTTGGACAGCGTGGCTGACAGACGCGGAGGTGCAGGCTCTTGAAGTGGAGTGTTTTTTCATTGCTCATTCCGGTCACAGCGCAGAGGCATCAAAAAACAGCAAGTATAGCTGGCTCTCCCTGGGTGCTGGTAACGGTGGGTGCAATCCTTCCGGGTCTCCCTGGCTGATTGCTGGGGTAGAGGTGGTGGTCACACAGCGGGGGTGCCGGAAGTCTGGGATGTCAGAGGCCGGCAATGCTATGGCAGGGGTACCTGCGGAGCAACAATCCACGCCGGGTTCCCTGGTGTCCTTGGAACAGCTGAGGGCAGTATTTGGTGAATTCTTGCCCTGGGCGGGGGACCCGACTCCGGGGGGCCCCAAAAAACGCCCGCCCCCATCATTCTTTGGGGGAGGATTCAGAACCAGAGAGCGCCTCGGTGGTCACGGGAACCCCCGTGGAGTTATCAGAGGGTGAACTGATACCCTCAGACAGGGAAGATGATCAGGGGGCTTCATCTTCGTGCGACAAAGCGATAGTGGCTGCCCTGATCACTGATATTCGCGAGTCCATGCGGCTTGACCAAGCAGGGGAGTCGCATGAGTCCGCATATATTTGTGGGTCGCTTAAGCCCCCTAGGTCCCCCAGGGCCTACCCTTATGATCAGGTTTTTGAACAGGCGGTGTTCAAGGAATGTCTGCGGCCGCAAAATTCCTTTGCTTTACCCAAAAGCTTTGCTGTTCGCTACCCCTTTGAGGATAGTTTTACTAAGAGATGGGCTTCCCAGCAGTGGACCCACCGGTGGCCCGTCTAAATAAGGCAACGACCATTCCCTTGGAGGGGTCTCCGTCTTTTAAAGAGGCGGCCGATTGCCGCACGCAGGCAGTGTTTAAGGCACTGTTCTTGTTGGCTGGGTCAGCCATGCGGCCAGCTCTGGCAGCTGCTATGGCGGCGCAATCTCTTTTCGAGTGCGCTACCACATTACACTCTGGTTTGACTTGTGAGTGTGCGCAGGCTGAGGTGCAACGAGCACAACATTTGGAAGAGGGTCTCAGCTACCTATGCGATACTTCATTGGACCTACTTCCCATACTGTCAAAAATGTCTGTTTTTGCAATTGTTATCAGGTGGGTGCTGTGGCTCCGCTCTTGGTCAGGCGACCAGGCGCCGAAGAAAGCTTTTACGGATCTTCCCTTTCAGGGAGGGCGTCTGTTTGGCCCACAGTTGGATGAAATCCTTAAGGATTTCACGGGAGGGAAGAGTACTTTCCTTTCAGAGCCAAAACGGTGGGATTTTCGCCGTAGGCAGGGCCCTGTTTCTTCAGGCCAGAAGAATTTTTTTTTTGTGCGCCCGGCTCAGCAGGTAAGGGCTTCAAGTCTGGTAAGGCTTCCGCTGGGCCCAGTAAAAGGCCCTGGCAACGTAAGTCTGAAAAAACGAAGGATAAGTCAACCTCCACATGATGAGTTGCCCCCGCCCGACTCTCGGGTGAGGGGCCGGTTACTGGGGTTCGCAGACAGATGGACTACCCGCATCACCGATCGGTGGGTGCTGGAGGTGGTGTCCTCCGGGTACAGGATATAATTCATCTCTCTACCCTCAGAAAGGTTCTTCCCTTAGAACTTAAGACTCCCTCGGGGGCGTCGGGAGGCGCTTCTAGGCGCCGTTCGGGCGCTTGCCGAACAGGGGGTGATTGTACTGGTACCCACGGTGGAAAGATTTCACGGGTTTTACTCAAACCTCTTTGTGGTGCCCAAAAAGGGCGGTGTCAGGCCAGTTCTGGACCTGAAGGCACTAAACTGCTTTGTAAAGACAAAAAGATTCAGGATGGAGTCCATCCGCTCGGTCGTGGCCACCCTGCACCAAGGGGAATTCATGGCGTCCCTGGATATCAAGGACGCGTATCTCCACGTTCCAGTTTGTCACAGGCACCAGCGTTTCCTGCGTTTCGCAGTGGGGGATCTGCATTACCAGTTTGTGGCTCTCCCCTTCGGTCTGGCTTCGGCTCCCCGAGTGTCCACCAAGGTGGTGGCCCCGATGCTGGCGCTGTTGAGACAGAGAGGTATCGCGGTGGTAGCATACCTCAACGATTTACTCCTGAAAGCAGTGTCGGCCACAGCTCTGGAGGAGAATGTGATAATCACGGTGTCCACGTTAAAAGATTTTGGTTGGCTGATCAACCTGCAGAAGTCGTCGTTGACTCCATCCTGCCGTCTGGAATACCTGTGTCTGATTCTGGACACGGTGCAGGCAAGGGTGTTTTTACCGCCAAACAAGCTCCTGACACTTAAGGCAGCAGTGCGAACCCTGTTATCACGCCAGTGGTCCTCCTTACGGTTCTGTATGCGAGTGTTGGGGCTCATGGTGTCAGCTTTCGAAGCGATACCTTACGCCCAGAGTCACACTCGGCTCCTGCAGAAGGCGATTTTGTCGCAATGGGACAAATCTCCCCTATCCCAAGACAGACTGATCAGGTTGGATCATCAGTCCCGGGGATCCTTGGTTTGGTGGATTTGGGCTCCAGCCCTAAAATTAGGAAAAGGTTTCCTCCCCCTCATTTGGTCGATAGTAACAATGGATGCCAGCCTATCGGGCTGGGGAGGGGTCCTGGGTCAGTTTTCCGCCCAGGGCCATTGGTCAGCTCAGGAAACTTGTCTTCCGATAAATGTACTGGAGCTGAGAGCGATCAGACTTTGTCTATCCCGTTGGTCGACAAGGCTGCGAGGCCTCCCTGTCCGGGTTCAGTTGGACAATGCCACGGCTGTGGCATATGTGAACCATCAGGGCGGAACAAGAAGCTCGGCAGCAGCCGCAGAGGCGGCTCTGATCCATTGGTGGGCAGAACTTCACGTGCCAGCTCTCTCTGTAATCTACATTCCAGGCGTGGAAATCTGGCAGACGAACTTTCTCAGCGGCCGAACTCTGGATCAGGGGGAATGGTCCCTACATCCATAAGTGTTCCGCCAGATTTGCCTCAAGTGGGGCACGCCAGAGGTGGACCTCATGGCCTCCAGATTCAATCACAAGTTATGGACCTTTGTGTGCAGGTCAAGAGATCCATTGGCGGTCGCCACGGATGCACTGGTAGCACCCTGGGGTCAGTATCGGCTACTGTAAGTCTTTCCTCTTCTGAAGCTTCTGCCACGGGTTCTGCGCAGGATAGAAGCAGAGGGAATCCCGACAATCCTGGTAGCTCCGTATTGGCCTCTGCGTCCTTGGTACGCCGATGTGGTACGAATGGTGGCAGATGTCCTGTGGCGTCTTCCACTTCGCGAAGACCTACTGTCTCAGGGACCCATCTTGCACCCTGCTTTACCCTCGCTGGCTTTGACGGCTTGGCTATTGAGTCCCAGGTGTTGAGGGATAGAGGTGTCTCTGACTCCGTGATCCCTACTATGATTGAAGCACGCAAGTGTACTTCACGTAAGATTTATCATAGAGCCTGGAAGGCCTATATTGCCTGGTGTGAGGTGGGTGGTTGGAATCCCCGCTCTTATGCAGTGGCCAGGGTGCTGACTTTTTTTGCAGCAGGGACTGGACAAGAACCTGGCGTTAAGTACGCGTAAGGGTCAGATTTCGGCTCTGACGGTTCTTTTTTAACGACCCTTGGCGTCACATTTGTTGATCCGTACTTTTGTACAGGGTGTATGGCATATGGCTCCTCGGATACGGTCGCCTCTGGTGCCGTGAGATTTGAATCTGGTGCTTTCTGTGCTTCAGAAGCCACCATATGAAAATATTAGGGACATTCCCTTACAGTTGTTGCAGAGAGTGGCTTTCTTGGTGGCTGTTACGTCCGCTAGGCGGGTGTCTGAGTTGGCAGCGTTATCCTGCAAATCACCTTACTTGGTCCTTCATAAGGACAAGGCGGTTTTGCGACCTTCCCCTTCTTTTCTTCCGAAGGTGGTTTCTTTTCATTTGAATGAGGATATTCTTCCCTCATTGTGCCCGCACCCGTCGCATCCCAAGGAATTTGAACTACATTCTTTGAATGTGGTGAGGGCCTTGTGGGTGTATTTTGTTTTCTACAGCTTCTTTTTGGAAGTCTGATTCTTTATTTGTGCTGATGGAAGGTTTGCGCAAAGGCATGGCGGCCTCGTCAGCTACCATTTCTCGTTGGATTAGGAAGACCATGACTCATGCATATGAGGTTCGGGGCAAGGCTCCCCCTTTTCCAGTCACGGCTCATTCCACCAGGGCAGTTAGTACTTCCTGGGCTTTTAGACACCAGGCCTCTGTGTCTCAGGTGTGCAAAGCGGCTACTTGGGCCTCAGTGCACACGTTTACTAAGTTTTTTTTACAAAGTTGATGTTTCAGCATCGGCGGATGCTGCTTTTGGCCACAAAGTTTTGCAAGCGACAGTGTAGGCACGACTTGCGCCGCCTAAAAGGGCTTTTTTTGTTGGGTACAGTTGTTATAGTTGCCCGCCCCTCTTGATTGACACAGCTTTGGGACATCCCCTACTTGTCTAATGAAGGGCTGTGTCTGTCAGTGAACGTAAGAGTAAAAGGGATTTTATTATAACTTACCGTAAAATCCTTTTCTCTGAGTTCACTGACAGATGCAGCACCCACCCCTCTGTGTTTGTATGGCTTGTTACGAACTGATATGCTATTGTCTAGCAGGGGGTTATATGCTAAGGTGAGGACTGCCCCCTTGGAGGGGCCAACCTATGCTTTTGTTTTATTTTGCCTAGTCTACTCCTAGTGATATGAGCATAAACCCACTTGTCTAATGAAGGGCTGCATCTGTCAGTGAAAAGGATTTTACGGTACGTTATAATAAAATCCCTTTATTGTTGAATATACAGCCTCATGCTACATAACTAAGCTCCATTTCATGCTGAATAAACTAACTTATCAATGTGTCTTAAATAGAAAACTATCTTTAGATAGATAGATTTTTACTCCAAAAGCATTTTATTAAAATAAATTTGATAAAAATCAAAAAATCTAATGTAAATGAAAAAAAAATCTGATTTTAACCACTTGACAACTGGGCACTTAAACCCCCTTCCTAACCAGACCAATTTTCAGCTTTCAGTGCTCTCACATTTTGAATGACAATTACTCAGTCATACTACACTGTACCCAAATGAAATTTTCGTCCTTTTTTTCACACAAATAGAGCTTTCTTTTGGTGGTATTTAATCACCACTGGGGTGTTTATTTTTTGAGCAATAAATGGAAAAATACCGAAAATTTTAGTAAAAAAATGCATTTTTCTTTATTTCTGTTATAACATTTTGCAAATTAGTAATTTTTCTTCGTAAATTTTGGCCAAAATTTATACTGCTATATGTCTTTGGTAAAAATAACCCAAATAAGTGTATATTATTTGGTCTTTGTGAAAGTTATAGAGTCTACAATCTATGGTGCCAATCACTGAAAATGTATCACACCTGATGCACTGACGGCCTGTCATTTCTTGAGGCCCTAACAAGACAGGAAAGTACAAATACCCCCCAAATGACCCCTTTTTGGAAAGTAGACAGTCCAACGTATTTACTGTTGAAGTTTTTTGAGCGGTACGGAGAATGATTTATGCAACCTGACAGATGAAAGGTTTTTCCCCAGTAAACCCCCCATAAACATGAAAGGACAGAACAATCCCGGAGTTCTTTACTGTCCGGCAGTCACGTAGTCCACACTATGTAAAAGTCACTAACCGTGGTATCTAACATCTGAGATATTGAAAGTGTTTCTGGTTTATTATATGTGAATAAACCCAATAAAAATGGTTTCTGTATATCGTCATATTTAAAACCGGTTTTAAATGCTTCTTTTTAATGATTAAACGTTTTACAATATTGTCTTTATTTCTTTTTACGTAAAAAAATGA
>BLSH010378104.1:336443-351110 GCA_018402905.1 Glandirana rugosa | reverse complement strand
ATGACCTCGGGGGTTAAAACCGTATGGGATATATCATGAGAGATTTAAAAGACTATAAAGAAGCAACATTTTTTAAATGGCAACTAAATATTACAAATGGTTCTTCCACTCCTAACCCTCCCCCTTTGGACAACGCTCATCAGACCCCTAAGACAAATAATAGATCTGGATCAATTAATCAAGGGGCCATGGAAAAAGATTGGGTGAAATGAAAAAATCCATTTAAGAACCATTCTAAACCTAATTGGTATAAGTCACCCAATCGCAATACCCTCAATAATCAAGGGGGACACACCGATTATAATAATGATAATAATTATCAATCTATGGACATCCCCACCTACAATTAATATCAACCCCTAGGGCAGGGGTCAGCAACCTTTTTTCACTTAAGGGCCGGATTCAGTGTATGTGAATGCATGGAGGGCCGCATTCGCCTGCTAATAAATGAAGATAATAATGCTGTGGATGGGGGGGAGGGGGCAACAGAGGTGGCTGAGGACGGGGGGGGGGGGGGCTACAGAGGTGGCTGAGGACAGGGAGGGTCTACAGAGGTAACTGAGGACGGGGAGGGGGCTACAGGGGTGGCTGAGGACAGGGGGCGGGAGGTACAGAGGTGGCTGTGGACAGGGGGGGCTACAGAGGTGGCTGTGCATTTCTGGTTCTGCGGTGGCGGAAATAGACCGGGAAAAATCAAATAAAGAGAGCTGCCAGACGCCCGCTGTGCACTCTGCAGGATGGAGACAGGAACCGACGGCGGTGGCGGTAGCAGGAGCCACAGGCAGCAGCCAGGCCCAGGTAGGAGAGGCAGAGGCCTCTAAATGTTTTGTCTGGGCCATGTTTCTTTCCCTGGGGGAGGAGGAGAGCCTACATTACATCCCTCAGTAGAGGCTCTGGGGGCTGTGATTATTGCAGTGAGACTATGGGGGATGTGTCACTGTTTGTTTGATGTAGGTCTGCTGGGGTGAAGACCGGATCATAGTCACTCTATTGGCTTTATGCTTTTCAGATGAAAAGCAAAGAAAAATCCAAGCATGCTTCTCCTCCTCCTAAAAAGAGGTGTACTTCTTGTAAAGCCTCACTTAAAGACTCTTGGACCAAACCTTGGTGCAAGTCCTGCATAGCGGATTTGGTCAGGGAAGAGACTGCGGCAAAAATTCCCTCTACTCAAACTAGTGAAATGCTCACATCCTTTAGGAAAGAATTTGGAAGACACCTTCCAGTCCTTCCGCTCCTATTTGGACAAGCATCCAATAGTGCAGCCACCCAGAGGTAGTTCTCTGCCCAGTCTGCATGCATCCACCTCAAAGAGGGTGATTAGGGAGTCTGAGAAGGAAGAAGAAGGTAGTGCTTCCTCAAGCACAAAGGTGTACACTGCTCTGAGCTGTCCTATAGCCAGTTCAATCAGGGGAAATCCCAGTCGGCATACCTGCAGCAGGTGCTCTGGCGGTCCCTCCCACATCCTGGAAATAATGTTTAAAATGAAGTGAACAAGGGTACACGCTGAAACATGTTTGTGCATTTTTGTACATGATCTACTATCAATAAATTTCACGTAACGGCAGATGCGGTGTGTCGGCTCTTTTCTTCATTTTAAACAGTGCTCCCTCGAGGTCAGAGGAAGAAGGGGCCTGCCTCCCGATACAAATTATCCCTGGAAGAGGTGGACGATTTACTGAAGACCATACATACTACACTAAATATCAGGGAGAACAAGGCCCAACTATCCCTACAAGACAGGATGTATCGGGGTATGGATGAGGTCAAGCATCGGGTATTCCCGGTGCATGAGGTGTTGACAGATATTTTAAAAGAGAATAAAAGGACCCCAAGAGGGCCCCTTTCCTTTCCAGATCTCTTAAGAGGAGGTTCCCTTTTGATGAGGATGGCGCACAAGTGTGGAATAAAAGACTTAAACTTGATGCAGCCTTCTCTCAAGTGTCTCCTAATACTGATTTGGCTTTTGGGGACATGGGGGTCCTGAAAGACTCCATGGATAAAAGGGCTGATACCCTGTTGAAGAAGGCCTGGGATTCTACGCTAGTAAACCCCAAACCAGCAATGGTGTAGACTGTGGTAGCCAAGAAATGTAGGACACTGGTTGGAACAGCTAAAGTGCCACATCGAGGCAGGAACCCCTCGCAAAGATTTGTTGGATACTTTACCAACGCTTCAAAAGGCAGTGGGTTACCTGGCGGATGCCCCGGTATCTGTAAGGATGACCGCAAGGTCCTCGGCATTGATTATTTCAGCGCAAAGGGCCTTATGGGTGAAAACGTGGTCGGGCGATTCAGCCTCCAAAGCATAGCTGTGGTGAAAAGGATGAAACATCTTAGTCTGAGGGGCAACCTTTTTCTTGGCTGGAAAGGCCTTCTTCTTATCTGCTGTTCTGTCTAGAACAGCAGCAAGATTCAGTCCGAACACTAGATCCCTGTCAAAGGGGAGCCCACACAGCTTTGCTTTGGAGGTTGAACTCCAAAGAAACAGGACAAAAGAAACCTTGGCGATCCCAGAGAAGTTGGGGTAAAACGGGGGTACTGTTTCGTCCCCACTGTCAACCAGAAAAAAGCCAGTCACAGTCTGCCAACTGTGGGAGGATGACTGCATGTTTTTTCCCACAGGAGAGAGTCATGACCAGTGCGTTTTATTCTCAGAATCATCTGAGGGATAAGCACTGGAGTTTTTGGAATCTCCACCGCCCCGTTTTTTATGTGACACAGGTTCCCAAGGAGCAAAAAAAATCTTTAGCGATGATGACTCTTCTCCAGGAATTTCTTCAGCAAAGAGTGATCATCCCAGTGGCCCAGGAGGAGGAAGGACGGGTGTTATTCTCATGTATTCCTTGTAATAAAGCCACCCAGGAAGTTCCCGTTGATCATAAACTTAAAAACCCTGAACAAATCTATTCGATACAAAAGATTTCGGATGGACACGATCTATTCAGTGAGAAAACTTCTTCCTGGGGGTTGTTTTCTAACCTCAATAGATCTCAGACGCGTACTTACATGTCCCAATAGGGCCTAGCGTCGCGAAAGTACCTGCGTTTGGCGATCAATATAGAGGGAGTGGTGTCTCAGTTCCAATTCAGGCCTCTTCCATTTGGTCTCTCGTCATCGCCAAGGATCTTCACGCAGATTATGGAGGAGGCCTTAACCCGCTCAGGCTGAGGGGGGTCTGTTCGCCAACTCAAAGGAGCTGTTATGCAGAGATTTGGAAAGACACAGAACCACCTAGAAAGTTTGGGTTTGTTTCTGAACAAGGAAAGATCGAACTTGGTTCCTTAGGTGATAATATTCCTAGGTTATACCATCAGCCCTGTAGAGTAGAAGATCTTTCTCCTGGAAGAGAAAGTATTGAAGGTACAGAACGCAGTAAAGAAGGTACAACCAAATTTATCTGTTACAGTGCGGACAGCCATGTCTACGTTGGGACTTCTCACAGCCTTAGTCCCAGCGGTCCAGTGGGCCCGCCTGCATTCGAGAGACTTCCAACAAGCAATCCTGCAGAATTGGGCCTATGGGGAGTCTTTGGAAAAGCTCATCAGAATTCCTCCTTCGGTCAAAAGAAAATTATGGGTGGGGTGCTCATCTCGAAAACAACATGGCCCAAGGCTCTTGGACAGTAGAGGAATCCAGGAAATCCTCCAATTGGAAGGAGCTAAGGGTGCTTCTGGGATTGTGGGCCTTCAAAGAGATTATCGAGGGCCAGTACATCCAGATATTGTCGGCCAATGCCACAGCGGTGGCCTACATCTCAAGACAAGGGGGCACAAGAAGCAGGTGTCTTCTAGCCCTGGCCCTCCAAATTCTCTCTTGGGCGGAATCAACTTGGCTACCCTAACAGTTGTACATCTGAAGGGCAGCTTAAATCAAATAGCGGATTTCTTGAGCAGAAGGAGGGTGCTGGTGGCAGAGTGGAGCTTAAGCACAGAGGTTTTCCAAATGATAATACACAGATGGGGAATTCCCCAGGTCAACCTTTTTTGTCATGATTAAATGCAAAAGTGACAATATACTCTCATCTGAACAGGCAGTGCCAAGCAGCGGGTCTAGATGCACTGGCTCAGCACTGGACCTTCAGCTTGTGCTATGCCTTTCCCCCTGGTGCAAGTGCTTCCTTTAGTGCTCAGAAAGCTACAGGAGGAAGATACGACCCTAATCCTGGCAGCCCCGTATTGGTCCAAGGGGGCCTGGTTTTCAAAGGCTGCTAAAGTTGGCAGTAGAGCCCCATTGGCTACTCCCAGTTCGAGGGGACCTAAGTCAGGGTCACCTTCATCCCGATGTAGGTCATCTCAGACTGGCAGTTTGGATACTGAGGAGCAAATCCTGAGAAAAAAGGGTTTGTCGGAAAAATTAATTTGTGCCTTGCTGGATAGCAGAAAGAAGGTCACTAGGGCCATTTATTTTAAAACATGGTAGCGTTTCAACTCCTGGTGCAATGAAAAAAAATTGTTCCCCTCGAGGATCTTTCCATTCTGGAGTTTTTACATGACGGAATGGAAAAAGGGCTTGCAGCCAGTACCTTAAAAGTTCAGATAGCGGCCTTGCCAGTTTTTCTAGAGAGACGTTTATCTTTAGATCCTTTGATCATTAGAGTTTTTGGCTAGGATGAGGCCAGCGGCAGTTAGATTTTTTTTTTCCCCAAATGGGACCTATCGGTGGTGTTGCAAGGATTGACTAAAAGCCCTTTTGAACCCACCAATGGAAGCCACAATTAGATTGTGGTCATTAAAATTAACTTTGCTGGTGGCAGTTACCTCGACGACCAGGGTCAGCGAGTTACAGGCCTTGTCCATTGTTGAGCCTTTTTTGACTGTGTTCCCGGGTAGGGTAGTTCTAAAGCCTGATCCGGGGTTTTTTACCTAAGGTGTCTTCGACCTTTCACAGGTCTCAGGAGATAGTTTTACCAACTTTTTGACCCTTCCCGTCATGCCCTAAGGAAAGGAAATTTCATAGTTTGGACGTTAAAAGGTGTTTGCTACACTATCTGGAGATAACAAGGGAATTTAGAAAATCCAACTCTCTTTTTGTGTTATTTTTGGGGCCCTGTAAGGGTTACTGATCCTCTAAAGACACGATTAGAAGGTGGCTCAGAATGGCTATCAAGGATACTTACAGGGTTTCCAGAATAGAGCCCCCTGCGGGTATAGTTGCTCATTTGACCCGAGTCATGGCTACATCCTGGGCGGAACGGGCTGGGGTCTCACCAGGATGAATATGCAAGGCAGCCACATGGCCGAGTTTCTCCACCTTCACTCGTCCCTATGGGATGGACCTGCTCTCAGCAGCAGAGCAATCGTTTGGCAGGAAAGTCCAGCAGGCGGTGGTCCCACCCTAGAGTAAGTACTCTTGTCATCTCCAGGTGCTGTCCTGAAAGACGAGGTGAGAAAACCTTAGACTTACCGGAAATGGTATTTCTATGAGTCTTTCAGGACAGCGCTGATGACCCTCCCTTGTTTGTGAATGTAAAATGGGATGTTATTACTATGTTGTTTGTTTATATATTTCAGCATGGCTGGAGGTGCTCAATAACAATTGAGGCCATGGTGGAAGGGTCTGGACTTTAAAGGATAGACTGCAGTGTTTCCTGGAAAGTGGGTGGAGCTGCACTCTCTCCAGGTGCTGTCCTGAAAGACTCTTAGAAATACTGCTACCGGTAATTCTAACTAAGGTTTGTTTTTTTTTTTTTTTTAATTAAAATAATAAACATGTTATACCTACTTGCTATGTGCAATGATTTTGCACAGAACAGCCCCAACCCCCCGCCAAGTGACCACCATAGGAAGCTATAGACACAGACAGAGGGGCTCGGTCCTACCCCCTGTTCCATCATCATAGGATTTGATTTATAGCAGCGGGAGCCAGTGGCTTCTACTGCTCTCAATCTACCCAGTGAGGAGGGAGAGAGCCGCTGCACAACGCTGAATCAAGATCTGGCTCAGGTAAGGATGTGGAGGGGGGCTGGAGTAATCCCGTGGCACAGTAGGAATTTTACTTTAATGCAGAGAATGCATTAAGGTACATAACCTTAAGCCTTTAGAACCACTTTAATACATCATTTGTTTCTTGTTTAATGTCTTCTTTTCTTTCTGTTTGTTTTTTAGGTATTCCTTTAATAAAGTTCTTCCAGGAGAGTATGAAATTGTTGCATCGCATCCCACTTGGACTTTAAAAGAGGTATCTTAATTTTTATCCAGCTGTGAAAAAACATTAACCACTTGATTACTGGGCACTTAATCCCCCCATCCTGCCCAGACCAATTTTCGGCTTTCAGCGCTGTCGCATTTTGAATTACAATTGTGCGGTCGTGCGACGTACCCAAACAAAACTTTTATATTTTTTTTCCCCACAAATAATAGCTTTCTTTTGGTGCTATTTGATCACCTCTGCGGTTTTTATTTTTTGCGCTATAAACAAAGAGGGACGATTTTGAAAAAAGAACAATATTTTTTACTTTTTGCTATAATATCCAAAAAAATTTTTTTTTTAATTATTCATCAGTTTTGGCTGATTTATACATTCTAATACATATTTTTGGTTAAAAAATCGCAATCAGCGTATATTGATTGGTTTGCGCAAAACTTATCTAGTCTACAAACCATGGATATTGATTTATGGCGTTTTATTATTTTATTTATTTCTTTTTACTAGTAATGACGGCGATCTGTGATTTTTATCGGGACTGCGATATTGGGGAGGACATGTCGGACTTTTTTTTTACACTTTTTTGGGACCACTGACATCTATACAGCGATCAGAAATTTAAATAGCCACTGATTACTGTATAACTGTCACTGGCAGGGAAGGCGTTAACACTAAGGGGGCAATTAAGGGGTTAACTGTGTTCCCTGTATGTGTTCTAACTGTGTGGGGGCTGGGCTGGCCGGGACATAACAGATCTCACTGATCCCGGTAACAGGGCTCAGTAGATCTGTTATGTCCCCCTTTACAGAATGAAGAACCGCTGTGTTTACACGGCGGTTCCCTGTTCTGCCGCTCTATTAGGCAATTGCAGGTCACGAGCGGACATCGAGTCCGCCTGACCCGCGGGAACTCCCACGCAGCGTGCGGCGGCCGTGAGAGCATGCCGCCGCTGGCTGTGAGTGCGCACGGGGAGCGCGCACAGGGGCGGATGTTCATGGACGTCCGCCTGTCTATTCAGATCTGCACTATAGCCGCCTTTCGGCTATAGTGCGGATCTGTACTGGTTAAAAGTTGTGTGTTTTTTTTTTTTCACAAATAAAATTGAAGTAGTTACCCACTTCCCGACCCGTCACAGTAATAACATTGCGGTGGGATGGCACGTGCAAGCACAATGATGTACATGTACGTCATTGTGCCTGCTCCAGGTTAGGACTGCACAACATGCCCCTCCTGAGATTTCAGTTACTGGTAACCTGGTATCGTGATCATTATGATTGGTCATAGCGATCACATGATACCAATGTAAACAACCTGTCATGTAGGGCTTTCCATTCATAAACAGCTTGCTTACTGTTGTGATTTGTTATTGGCCCAAAGCAATTACATCGTACCTGGCTATACCTGTGTGATTAGCTGTAGTCAATCACAGATCACAACCAAAAGCAAAAATATATACTTTATATCAAAATAGGTGCAGTGCTAAATTAAACATAAACATATATCCCATAAAGTGCAATACTGTAAACAATGATAAAATGAAGTGCAAATGTGCAAAATTTCTCCACAGGGTGTCCTCTTATAGATTAAACAATATAATTTATAATGATATATTTATAATCCTTAATTAGATCAACCAATAGTGAGAACCGTGTGCTAGTCCATTATGTGAATAATGAAACCAATTTAGATGAAGCAATCTCTCCTCAATCATCCATCTCTGTGTTTTATCCTCAAAGATCCTTGTGCTCCCTCCACCGGTTGTGCCCTCACCTTATAGGCTTTGTAAATATGCCTTTGAAAATGATGAATCCTCTGGAACGTTCCTCTTTATAAGATGCCTGTGAACTCCAGTCACATCGATCACCTTTTAATATTATGTCTCCTTAGAGAGGAAGTAAACCCTGCTGGGGTTTACTTCCTCTGTTGCCCTGCAGAATAAAAGCATAATGGGCTAGTATGCATTGCATATTAGCCCATTATGTGCCACTTACCTGCATTGGCAGCCAGCAATGTCAAGCGATATCCCCGCTCCAGGCCGTGTCCATCTTCTGCCCCTCTTCCTTCTGGGGCCACGATCTCTGGCTCTGTGACTGGCCGGAGTTGCGTAACGTCACTCCCGCGCATGTGCGCGGGAGCCGCCAGTCACGACACGATCACAGTGAAGGAACGGCACAGAGGCTGTTTCTTCACTGCTCATGTGCCCGATGACATGGGCACATCGCAGTACTCTGTATATCTCCTAAACCGTGCAGGTTTGGGAGATGTGCAGGGCACCTACAGGTAAGCCTTATTATAGGCTTACCTGTAAGTTAAAGTGGTTGTCACGGGTTGACAACCACTTTAATGCTGCCCATGAACTTCAATCACACCAACCACATGCAAAGCAATCGGATCAGAATTGAAGAGAAAGATCTGTTCTTGGACAGCCACAGATGACTTTGGTTGGTCTTTTAGAACCAATGTAGAAATATGGACACTGTAGAGACGTTTTGCACATTTGCACTTCATTTTATCATTGTTTACAGTATTGCACTTTATTTCCCCATTGGAAATGTTTGTTTAATTTACCGCGGCACTTATTTTGATATATATTTTTGTTTATTCACATGTTTAGGAAGTGTGTGTAGTGCCGGTAGCTTCCCTGGATTAGCAATAGTAGCTCACAAGGATTACATATTCACAACCAAAAGCAAGCTGTTCATGAATGGTTAACCCATTCATGACAGCTAAAACTGTTCCTTATACAGTGATCCTCACTGTATAAGCAATAACTATGCCACTATGATGCCACTGAGCTGCTCTGGTGGCAGGATGTGAATAAAATATAGTAAAAGAAGAAAAAAACTTTTTTTTTTTTTTTTTTTTTTTTTCTTTTACAAGAATGAAAAAATGTTTTTATTTTATTTTTTACATATGGTCACCAGTCAGCATACCTGGTAGTCGCCACAACATTCGTATGATGCTGTACTGCACTGGTGACAGTATGTAAAGTAAAAAATATATATTTTATTAATTTTCCAAAGAATTGTGACAAAAGGTTACAACTTTAAAAACTTGCCATGACTCTTGCTAAATGCATTAGACTGTCTACTTTCCAAAAGGGGGTCGTATGGGGGTAATTAGTACCGTCCTGGCAATTTAGGGCCTTAAGAAATAAGATAGGTCAGTTTTCCCTTCACTTTTTGATACTTGTCAAATGGACAGGGAGTAGGAGATTTATGCTTGTTTACTGTTCTGTCTGACACCCAGATACACAGGGTTAAAGGCTACCCTAAGTCAAAAACTAAGGGCATAGGTTAAAAGTTGCGTTATATCCCGCCCCCCACTTGTCCATTGAGGGACAAGCATTTACTATTTGGTTATACAGCTGCCTATAGAAAGATTGGAAACTGGCAACCTAAAAATCTATAGTAGACAAGCTCTAGATAATCCCTCATCTACCTCATTGTTTTCCTAGTGTCCTAAGAGGATGGATGTCTTTTCTTCAGCTCTGCTGCGAAAAGTATGAATTTTAGCTTTTTATTTTTATTTTTTTGAATCGTCAAGTGTTTGTTTTTGTTAAATTCAAATTCCTTGGTGCCTCGCTATCATTGCTTGAGCTAGTCACTTTGTGGGAGCAATCTGATCGTACTTTTATCATCCAAGCTTCGGAGTCTATTCCTGGACTCAGCTGGACTTGATATTGTGGGGCCAGCCTGAAAGTGAACTTCAGCAACTGGGTTCCACATTATGAGGTTTCCAGTCCCTGTTCAGGTAGCAAGTTAGCTGTGCAGTGCTTTCCTGTTCCAGAGCTGTTGGCATTGCCACAGCACTTACCTTGTCTCTGAAGACTTTGGGAGTAGGCCAGTTGGATTAACCACTAGAGGCTACACCTTTTAGACATTTTGTGGCTAAATTCACCCAATTCCTGCAGCTGCCACCTGCAGCTCTATCTCTATGTGCAGAATCCATCTCTGATCTTCTTGTGCCCCTGGAAAAGACCGCATGACCATCTCTGGCTGAACAGCTGCCGTCGTTGTATGGCAGCAATTTGGCTCTCCTGTACAAATAGCCATAGCTGTATGGCGGCCACTTTAAGGGCTATAGGGGGCGCGCACCGGCGCCGTGGCGCGTGGTTGCAATGTCTGCTGGTGACCCGTGATCACTCCTTAAAGAGAGAGAACGGGGATCTGTCAATGTAAAAGTTTTTTATTATGGAAAATATGGAAAAGGTCATTTTACATTTGCCAGCAAAATTGCTTTTAATGGGTGACTTTTATTCTATCCTGTGTCCGGACTTGGATAGACCTATGCCACCTAAGTACTCTGGATCTCTGAAGACGTTGCGGAAATGACGAAACGCAAGGTGCGCTGGGTTACTCTCGTTTGGAATGCACGCTGACACTGCAGAGTCGCTGCGTCCTAGGAGCCTGGGAAAAAGGATTGTAAATATTTGCTCTAACGACACATCTTGGCAGAATAAAGACCGCATTAGACGAGTTGCGCTATGAGAGGTCTCTTCTTTTCTTTTATGAAATAACCTTGGAAAGAAAACGGCGACACTCCATAAAGTTATATCAAGGAGAACCCATGGGTCGGGAACAGACCACAAGCCTACTGTGACTCCTCTGTCATATGACAAGAGGGTCAACAAGGTCCGTTAAGTAGTGATCTTGTCTTTTTTTCACACATGGTGGTTTGATGCACTGGAAGCACGGGCACTTTGAAGGAATACTCCCTCATGTATGGAGGCTATTTAAACATACAAGAACTGCTATATAAACTCATCAGATTGCACTTTATGTATGCAACACTGGATCATTTTTTGCACAAAGGACTTGTACATTGTATGGATTTTTTTTGCACATGAATGATTGTCACGGATCACGTTAACTTTTAATGCACGATATTTGATTGTATGGTAATTTGGAGCATGGATAGTTTCATTTTCAGATGGTAGTTGCTCAGAATGATTGTATCAACTGTTTACAGTCATTGGCACATTAGCACTTTATTTTGCGATATATTGCACAGAATGCACATTTGGTTTAATTTTAAATTTGCACATATACTCTAAGGGATGTGCGGAAGGCTGGCCCTTGAGTAGGAGTACACAAGCACTATACTTGTGATAATCCCACATAGGAAAGATTGCTTTAAGGTAATGTTTACCCACATTTAGTTTGGTGGTCGGGATACTTACAGACCTTTTAAGTGCATTTTTAGTCACAACAAAGTGGCATCAAGGCTCTAATTATAATATAGCAAGCGCTGTTCCACACGGGATTACTTTTCCTAGTGTTTTATTATATCATACATCCCCAATGGCTATAACCGCATCTGCTTAAAGGTACAATACTGTGGCGCGAGAGTCTCTCATTTGATAATGATAATTGTGGCGATTGGGCTGACATTGGATTACACACCCAAATATAAAAAAAAACTGACACCTACAATAGCTGAATAGTGGGAAAAGAACGAGGGAACATCTTCACCAGATATAGCATGGGATGCCTTTAAGGCCTACATACGGGGACAATACATCTCAACTGCATTCAGAAAGAATCAAACATCTAACACCCGACACTTGCAACACATAGTGGAATACCAAAAGGAGATCTACGGGGCTGACCCTAGTGTTAGCAATTTTGAACTACTAATGGTGGCACAACGTAACCTCAACTTACATATAAAAGAACTGGTTAGTCTGGATCAACAAAAAAACAAAAAAAACCTCTTTGAACAGGGGGATAAAAATGGGACATTTTTGGCTCTCTTTGGTAGACAACGATTATTTAGCTACATCTATATCAGAAGTTACCACTCTTAATGGAGAGAAAGCTTCTTCCCCAGTTGCGATTTTGGATACCTTCAGGAGAGATTATGGCTCTCTCTATGCTTCTTCTCTCCCCGCCAATTTCCATCCATGGAATTTATCGGCTCTTTTAGATCAGGTGGCCTTGGGATGGTTGTCGGATGGAGAGAGAGTGGCAATAGTCTGTCCTATAACAAGGGAGGATGTCTTGAAGGTTATTAGATCCTTTCCAAATGGAAAGGCTCCAGGTCCTGATGGACTTCCCATTGAACTATATAAATCATATGGAGATATTCTAGCTCCAAAATTGGCCGCATTATATACTGGATGTTTAGCTAAAGGGGTACTTCCGGACTCCATGAGATTTGCCCATATAACTCTGATTCACAAAGAAGCCAAGGACCCAAAATTGTGCTCTTCATATAGGCCCATAGCATTACTTTAACAATGATTTCAAAATAAAAACAAAGTTGCTCACCCTCCGAATGCAACCCCTACTTTCATCCATTATAGACTCTGACCAGACAGGCTTTATGCCCCATAGAACGACAGACATTAACCTACGTAGATTATACACAAGCATACACACTCGACACATAAACGTAGTATCTAGAACAGTGGCCTCCCTAGATATAGAGAAGGCCTTTGATTCATTTTCTGGTTACAAACAATCTATAAAAATCTCTTGTCAGCAGTTAAATTAGGAGGAAGATGGATTATTTTCAACTCTAGAGGGGCACCAGTCAAGGTTGCCCTCTCTCTCCGACCCTCTTTGCTGTCACCATGGAGCCAATAGCGGAGGCACTTAGAGTCTCTCCAGATATTTGGGGGCTTCGGATAGGTGGGCTGGAGGAGAGGGTGGCCCTGTACGCAGATGATATTTTGCTATTTTTAAATGATGCAGGGCCCTCTCTACAGGGAGCATTGGACTTTATGGATAAATATGCAGTGGTTACAGGGCTTAGAGTGAACTGGACAAAATCTTTATTATTTGCTATAGATGCGGGGGCGCAGAGTACAGCCAAACTAGATATACCATTACAATGGGCCACAGAGTTTAAATACTTGGGAGAAGTGATGTCAAGACAGGTCTCTGAGTTTTTTTCTTTAAATATAGCCCCAGTGGTTCAAGAAACCAGAGTAAGATTAAAAGCAAATACTCCCCTTTGGGGGAATCCCCAGTTGCCCCATATGGGATCTATTCCAGACCCAGGAATTTGGATAAAATATGGGGTAAAAACCATGAGCCAAGTGATACATCAAGGAGAGGTGATACCATATACACAACTTATTACAGAATATAATATTCCAGATCATTTTTTCTCTTCCGTTCACTGACAGACACAGCCTTCTTATGACACATGGGGGTTATGCTCATCCTACTAGGAGTAGACTAGGCAAAAACAAACAAAAGCGTAGGTTGGCCCCTCCCAGGGGGCCGTCCTCACCTCAGCATATAATCCCCCTGCTCTGCATAGCACATCAGTTTTCTTTTGCCTAGCGCAAGGAGTAGACCTGGTACCCTTTGGGATCTGCGGTCTCCTGAAGATTCATCTGATGAAGACTGCTATCAAGAAGCTGGCTGGTGGTATAGAGGATATCTAGAATCCAAATCTTTCCCCAGTCCAGCCGACACTATGCGAACGCCCTTTGGGGTGCCCACCGCATAGCGCCCGTTCCGTGCGGGCGGCCAGTGGCTAAAACCCACTAGAGCCCAGTGACTAGGTACGCCTGTCCAAGGGCCTGGCCAGCAGCATGCCTCCTCTAGGGGATGGTAAGTCTGCTCCGGTGGCTACCGCTGCGCCCGTCGAGGATTGGTGAGTGGACCCCTCTGCCGCTTTAGGGCGTGGAGAGTGGGCATCTGGGCAGCTTTTGGTGGTAAGCCGACTGGTGGGGGGGGTAATACCCTTGTGAGGTTAAGCCTCCGGTCCCCCCCTCCCACTCCCCCCAGCCGCAGTACGGCACTGTTGCACTGACCGTTCGACTCTGCACCGACCATTCGGAGCGCTGTATTCGGCGGGGCACCGCCATTGAAGATAGAGCACCGCTCGTTCGTGGCCGACCACGCGGGTGTAATGGCAGCGTCCATTTGTTTGTGAAACCATGCGGTTCTCAACCTGCGGTCTGGCGGCCTCCGGTGGTAGCTCAAGGAAGTGCAGCCTGGATACAGGAAGTGCTTAAAAGCAGGAAGTGCCTTCCAGTTTTTGCTATACTGCGTGGCTGACACACAGCAGCAGGCTCCTGGCGTGCAGTAGTGTTTGGGCAGTTGCTCTTCCGATCGGAGTGCTGAGGCATCAAAACAGCAAGTATAGCTGGCCCAGTTGAGGTGGTTAGTTGGTCCCCCTGGGCCCTCCTAACGGGTGTGGCGATGGTCGTGGGTCCTTCCCGGTCGATATGAACGACAAAACTACGGAGTCGTGAGGCTAGCCTTCTCGTTGACGGGTTTGTGATGACGTGCGGTCCTCGGACGACGACACACAGTCGGTGCGTCATATCGTTTTTGACCTTCCGTGAAGGACGAAAATTCGTGAAGGACATAGGTCCGACGTGAAGGAACTCGATGGTGGCCTCCGGCGGTCTGGCGTCCAACTCTTGGCGTACCAAAGTGTTTGTTTACCTGCGACGGTAATGTGGGCGCACCAGCCGGTGCTTGCTCGCCACGAGATAGAAGTTACCGCCACGGGGCGGCTTATGTCGCGAGGCTTACCAGCCACGTCTCAGCTTGCCAGT
>BLSH010378104.1:309085-332258 GCA_018402905.1 Glandirana rugosa | reverse complement strand
CAAAGTTGATGTTGTAGCATCCTCGGATGCTGCTTTTGGCCGCAAGGTATTACAAGCGGCAGTTTAGGCGCGGTTAGCGCCGCCTGAGAGGGCGTCTTTCTGTTGGGTACTTTTGTTATGGTTTGCCCACCCCTCTTGATTGGCACAGCTTTGGGACGTCCCCATGTGTCATAAGAAGGCTGTGTCTGTCAGTGAACGGAAGAGAAAAAGGGATTTTTTGTGTAACTTACCGTAAAATCCTTTTCTCTGAGTTCACTGACAGACACAGCACCCACCCCTCTGCGTTGGTTTTGTACAGCTTGTTACGAACTGATGTGCTATGCAGAGCAGGGGGATTATATGCTGAGGTGAGGACAGCCCCCTGGGAGGGGCCAACCTACGCTTTTGTTTGTTTTTGCCTAGTCTACTCCTAGTAGGATGAGCATAACCCCCATGTGTCATAAGAAGGCTGTGTCTGTCAGTGAACTCAGAGAAAAGGATTTTACGCTAAGTTTTATACAAAAAATCCTTTTTTTTCTAAGATATATGCAACTCTCCCATGCTCTGCGAAGTCAGTTCCCAGGGAGATTCCCACATATGCTGGAGCCTGCCTTGGAGCGGGTGGTAAGAAGAAGAGGTTTGGGGGGGGGGAGCTATTATCAAGAATTGATGTCCATTTTATGAAAATATCCCTGTCTGATATGAAGGGACTTCGGACATGGTGGGCGGTGGGACCGGATATTCCACACTTAGATGAAGAGGACTGGCAGGATATATGGAAATTACTCTTTCAAGCATTAGTCTCAATACGAGATAAATTAATACAGTTTAAAATAATTAATTAGGCATATTATACACCTTACAGAATGCATAAAATGAAGGTATCACACTCCCAGAGGCACTGGAGATGTGGTCACACACCAGGAGATTTTTCCCACATATATTCTGGTCATGTCCAGCAATTTAGTAATTTTTGGACAGAGGTAATGGATGTGATAGCTTTGGTCACGTCAGGTACTCTGGAGAAAAATATGGAAACATGCTTATTGGGGCTGATGGGAAAAGAGATCACTATGAAAATAAAAAATGCAAGTTGGTGTACTATTTTACGCAAGAAAAATAATTCCACTTAACTTGAGAAAAGTAGCACCGCCCTCATTCTCATTAGCCATTTGGAAGAATCTGTTCAATAGCAATTTACCTCTGTATAAAGCAGTGGTTCTCAACTCCGGTCCTCGGGACCCACTAACAGGCCAGGTTTGCAGGATAACTGAAATACATCACAGGTGATCTCATTTGCTGCTCAGTGATTGCAGTATTCTAGTCTGCATCTCCCCAAGGTAATACTGAAAATCTGGCCTGTTGGTGGGTCCCGAGGATCGGAGTTGAGAACCACTGGTATAAAGGAACATATCATAATATGGGCTGCATAAGGAAATTTGAGAAAATGTGGTCTAGCTGGATAGAGGAACCCACAACAGCTGTGGAATAGAACAGAACAAGCCAAGAAAAGGGAGAGGAAAATAGTAACTAAGAATAAATGAGAGTGGGAATATGGAAGCGACCATAGATGTAGTATGAATCAGTTAGAAGAGAAGCAAGAACACCATGGAATAGGATGGGGTGGGAGGTAGGGGGAAGCTTTTATTGGTCTAGAATGTTTTCTACCTTTTTTATATATGTGAATTGATTTACAATAATGGCTCCTGCGAGAGGTGTTTGGAAGATATGTTGTAATGTGTATGTTTGTTGGAAAATTTAATAAAAATATATATAAAAAAAAAAAAAAACAGACAGATCCCTTTTCTGTCAGGGAAGTAGAGGGCTGCTGTTCCTAGTAATCAGGAACAGCATTCTCTCTCTCTCTCTCTCTCTCTCTCTCTCTTATTCCCTGTCTATACACTTCCCCCTCCCAGTTAGATACACCTCCCTAGGACACATTTAACCCCTTGATCACCCCCTAGTGTTAGCCCCTTCCCTGCCGGTGACATTTATACAGTAATCCGTGGCTATTTTTAGTTCTGATCGCCGTATAAATATCAGTGGTCCCAAAAAAGTGTCCGATCTGTCCACTGCAATTTCGCAGTCCCGCTAAAATTCGCTGATCACCGCCAGTACTAAAAAAAAAAAAAAAAAAAAAAAAAAAAAAAAATTTAATTAAACTGATGAAGAAAATTGTTTTTTGATATTTATTATAACAAAAAAGATATATTTTTTTAAAATTCTCTTTTTGTTTATAGCGAAAAAAATAAAAACCGCATAGGTGATCAAATCCCACCAAAAGAAAGCTCCATTTATGGGAAAAAAACAGACATCAATTTTGTTTGGGTACAGTGTCGCACGATTGCGCAATTGTCAGTACCTCCACAGCTTTGCCCCATTTAGGCCACTACCCTCTTTCTCTGACATGCTATTTCCTTAAGGCATGTAAGGTCATCAGTGGTACCTGGTACCCCCTCAAAATCATTCCACTCTTTCTCCAGAAGGACCTCTTTACCCAGTCATCTAGGGCCAACATGGCTGTCCCTTTACACCCTGCCCCACCCCCCCTAACAGAAATTTGAGTTCAGTATTGCCCCTAAACACCAGATTTTTCTCAGGGTGTGGACTTCTATGTGCCTTGTCTTGGCATCCTCACTGTGGGACACGGTAATGAGCTCCTGTAATGAAAGCAGTCACTTTGGGACTGGGAGGACAACTTTTATACGTTCTGGCTGGGTTTTGCCTTGTCAAGTTTTGGTTATGGAATTTGCCTTTCGCCTGCAGGCAACCTTAACCAGCATAGCTTTGTGGTGGAGGGGTCTAAACCATGGTTGTCTTTAAATGCCTTGTTATCAGACGGGGTTGCCCACCTCTCTGCTTTTGCAGGATGGAGTGTTGAGGAACCTTCTTTGCAGAAGCGCCTCTTTCTCCCATCTCCTCTTGTTCCACCTCAGTCCCTTACATCTCATGGGGCTAATTCTTGAGCAGACCTGTGTATGTGCCTTTTAAGGGTCAGGTAGTTCATGACCTGATCACTCAGATCCTCCATGAGATGCCTGCCAGACTTTTTTCCCCATCTTTGGGGGATTCCTCTCGCTGGAGAATCATGGGGTCCCTGGGGCTGCATTCTAGATTGCCAGAACAGGTGGTTCCTTCTACGGCCCTCTCTGGTCAGGTCTCATGGTTTGGACACCTGAACACCATCTAGGTACTGTTTTGTCTTCACCATATCAAAGGAACAGAAGTCCTACCTACATCATAAGAGGTACCAAAGATTGATGTGCTGTATGCAGACTTCAAGAAAGTCAGAGGTGTTGCATTATTTGGTTCCAATCATTATTTGTCTAGTGCACCTAAGAAAATAAAGCAGTCATGTGATAGTGGGATATCTAAACATTCTTCCAAAATATATTTTTATTTGTATTTTCAGATACAAATGTTTTTTTTGCTTTACTGCTCTCTATTTTAGGCATCCACCGTGGTTCAGGTGACGCATTCCAATGCTCATGCTTCTAGCCCTCTTATTGTTGCTGGTTATGATGTTTCTGGGTCTGTTCGTAGTGATGGAGAACCAATGAAAGGGGTCATGTTTCTACTGTTTTCATCAACTATCAAAAGAGAGGTATGGCAACAATATAAATGTCCTATGCTTAGAACATAATTAGGTCTGCTCATGCTGCTGGTGGTAGCATGGCTGGCTGCTTGGCTGAATATGCAGAAATAGACTGCATGGAAGTAAGTACACATTTCTGTTAAATCTGAGGACCCTGTAGGTTACATCTTTTATGCAGTTCTTTAACTAGTTTCTTTTAAAAATGTAATCCTAGAGCTTTAACTCTTTTTACCTACCAATTACTTTTTTTTTTTTTGTAAACTTTACCTAATACAAATGTCAACCCTGAGGGCTCACTCACATATCATTCAGTGCCAGGAAATTTAGAATAACAATTGTTTTCTATCTGCTCTTTTCAAAGCACAATGTTACTTTGAGGTGGGTTGTGGTGCAATGCATTAAAATGCAGATGTGTACCTCACCTCATGTCCGCGCATCTTGCTGCACCACAATGGTGCATAGCTATAAATGAAATGGAATTTTGTTTTGTGACTTTTCAGAAAAGTTAACAAAAATACCTTTGTGGTTAATCAATACAAGGCACAACCAATCACCACCACTACACAGTGGACACCAGCCTGCATGCTAAACCTGCCTTTTATGGTCTGAGAGATGCTGATGACCATGCCTACCTAATATGTACTGAAATGGTCACTTGTAATCTCCATTGGAAGCTTGTGTGACAGACAGGCTGAACATTGGGCGGTAGCGACAGAGCATTGCCAACCTAAAACAGAAATTGCCTGAAAAGTATTTCAATTTATTTCAAAAGTTACATTCACAAATTAAAGCTTATAGAGGATTTTATTGTTTGTCTACATATACTTTATTAACAGCCTTGTACAGATTATTCAGCCTTTTTGTCACCTGCAGTTTTCTTGAGGATGCAGCAAGTAGTATTCTTTATCCCTTTTTGTCAATGTGTAAGAATCTGTTAGATAATAAATTAGGTCAATTGTTATAGCTAGTAGCTGTCCATTATATTCATTGGCACTTGTTCTGTAAATTTAAAAAGGTTTTCTAGTTTATCCAAGCATCTTATTCATGTCTAATGCTATTTGCTAATAGCGAATTAATTATGTTTACCTACACCTTTTTTATTAAATTTATACAATTGCTGGTTTTGCTTATGTAATTTTTTGATATTTTAGGATATTTTGGGCTGCAATCTGGTACCAATCGAGAGCTTTCAGGGTAAAGATGTGATGATTTCCTATCTGTGTCATGTCACATCTAAGGATGATGGATCTTTCACATTCCTGTCACTACCAAGTGGGGATTACAGTGTGGTAAGCATAAGGATTTTTTCCTGTCTGATGAACCATCTGCATTTTAGCTCCAGTGTCACATTTAATCCCTTCTTAGCTGGATCTTATCATGGCAAGCTTTAGTGTCTGAACTTGCTAACAAGGGCTATGCATTATTACATTAATCCTGCCTCAGCTTTTCTGCAAATGTTTTAATGAGGGGGCAACATATACCTGGAGTATGTGTTATGTCCCTTTGCACCGGAAGGCAGAGTTTAGTTTTAGCTTGGTGACCTAGAAGGTAGTACATCTTAATTTCTGTTTAAAAAAAAAAGATGGTTGGACTTTCACTGCCAGTTTTAGAGGTTTTCCCTGGTTATCTGCAGTGTCAAATTGTGCTCCCAAACCGAGTTTCACCTGCCACAGTGGATTAGCCAGGGAAGAAGACTTCACTCCTTTGGTAGCTAGTTCTTAGTGTGCCCCATTCTCTTCCCCAAGAGTTAAATATGGGTTCCCCTGTTACTAGAAGGGTAAAAGGGTTGATGACTACAAGCAAGTACCTACAGAGTTTGCCAAATTTGACTTTATGTCCTTAGGATGTAGGACATTTCTTTCAAACTCTGCTGGATCAAGACAATGAAGCTGACAATTTTCTTCACACCAAAAAGAAATCCTATTCTACAGCTCCAGATAACGCTTATGGGTCTTTTTGCTCGTTTAATAAGAGATTTTCAGGTAATGTAGGCAGAATGCATAGGGGAATGCATGACCGCACAGAAATATAATATTTTACATGTTGACAGTGACTTTCAAACTATCAGTTTGAAAAGAGGATACTGTTTTTTTTTTTTTTCAAATTTTGACATTCATGTCCTGTGACTAGGCAAGCAGCATTTATTTAGTGTATGTTATCAAATGATAGTAAGCTAATCGTAGTAAGCGATGGTAAGCTACGTTATCAAATGAAGCATTCTTATATTCTGCAGATCCCATTTTACAGAGGGGAGAGAATTACTTTTGATGTTGCTCCATCCAGACTGGATTTCACTGTGGAACATGACAGCCTCAGATTAGAGGTAAAGCGATAACAGAAAATATAATTGTAATAAAAATTAGTGAAGGGCAAATCATTTTAAAGAATAACTGAATCCAGTAAGTTGCAACAATTTTGATTTTCTTGCATTGCTTAATAAAGATGGTAAATTTGTTCTGTTTAAATACAATTGTTTATCCACTGGTTGATTAGGATAATATTTTCCCCTTTTCCATTCCAGCCTGTCTTTCATGTAATGGGTTTCTCTGTTACTGGTCGTGTTTTAAATGGACCAGAAGGTGAAGGAGTGGCAGATGCAGTTGTCACATTGAACAATCAGATGAAAGGTAGGCATGTGATATGTTACACTTTATCCTGGAAGTGCGGATATGAAATATGTTTTTGTGGATTTTTCTGTACAAAAAAAGCAAGGTCAGTTTGATAACCCACATGCTTATTTGTGGAAACAAAAAACAAAAGTGCCATAAGACACCAACTCAAGCGCTCACAATGGTGGACTGCTGAAAAAAAGGATTCATGCATATGAAGTGGCTGCAAATAGTTTGCAAGACTTGAGCATCTGTCAACTATAGAAATGGCTGTAAAAAGGCTGCAGAGGATTAGCAACTGTCATGTCAAGTTTCTTAAAAAATAGAAAACACAAGTTCCAGTGTACGATTTGCAGTTCTTGATCTAAAAGATTGGGGGAAGATCCACAGAGAAATTTGTTTATTTATTAAGCTAAAACTTACGTGCATGTCTTGGACCACAGTGAAGGAGGTGAGGGGGAATCCACAGACTGTTGCAAAGTTAGGTTGAAAAAGAACAGACCATCTAGTTCAACTTATTCAACCTATAAAAGGGAAAGAGGTATGCTGCAAAGCACAGATCGGGGAGGGGGGGGGGAGAATCAGTGGGCTTGGGTAGTGGTGAGCCGGAGAAGGATACCTGCCAGAGAAGCCGATCATCAAGCCGCAGCTGCCGGTGTATTCTCACACGCACATTGTGCAGTCCTTTGTAGACCTTGTGCAAAGGATGTCAGCAGGTATTTTACACTTCAAGTGATTGTAAAGGTTTTTTTTTTTCTAAAATATTAAACATGTAATACTTACCTGCTCCCTGCGATGGTTTTGCACAGAGCAGCCCCCGTCCTCCTTTTCTGGGATCCCCCTCCAGGGCTCCTGGCTGATCCTGCCTTCCGAGTGCCCCCATAGCAAGCTGCTTGCTTTGGGGGCACTTGTGCGTGCTCACTACTTCTCCCTGCTGTCTGCCCACAGAATTTGATTGACAGTAGCAGGAGCCAATGGCTCACTGCTGCTGAGCCTCCTGTGAGAGAGGGTAGAGAAGAGCAGCACTGCTGTATAAGGGCTCAACACTGGATCTAGATCAAGCTCAGATAAGTATTTCATGGGTGCTGGGGGGGGGGGAGCTAACGTGGAAAGGTCTTTTACCCTTCTTTTTTACAGTTTTCATCTGTCCTTTCTTCTGCTGATGTATTTTAAACCTCCAGCTGGCGTTGACTGTAAATCCTTTTTACTGCTAATATAGTTTTTCGGTAAAAGCTGATTCTTTTTTTTTTTTTTTTGTTATTCTAGCTTGGTTAGTTATGAAGTACTGAACACTGATTAGTAGTTAAACAATTTTACGTTTTTTAAAATTTATTTACAGTTACAACCAATGCTGACGGATCCTTCCGCCTGGAAAACATGACTGCAGGAACATATAGTATTGACGCAAAGAAAGAGCATGTCTTCTTTGACACACTCACTGTGAAGATTGCACCAAACACTCCCCAGTTGGCAGATATTATAGCAGCTAGGTAAGTTGACCTGCTTAAGAACCTGTTACCTACAGAAAACTGCACACCAAATCTGCAAATGAACAGACATTAGCCATGTGTTAACTTTCTTGTGCTATAGTTGTATAGTCCTTCTATCTTAGACCAGGTCATGCCAGTTCAGGGATAATTTACAGATATGTCCTGGATTTGTTATTTACTGTTCAACTCTATTTTATTTTGTGTAAGAAAAAAAAACAAGGCACACATCTATTGTGTTCAACCAAGAAAACCTCAATAAACAGATCCCTAGATGCACACCTGATCTAGAGCACAACATAAAAAAACTCATAATTTTTATGTTTACAGATTTAGTGTGTGTGGAGATATCTCTATTACACACTTTCCGGAAGGTATGAAATCTATGAGTAGATATAAAGTTACTATGACTCCTCAAGACAAAGAGAGAACATTAGTTATTACTACAGAGTCAGACACTCAAGGACGGTTCTGCTTCCAGGCAAGAAGAGGATCTTATAACATACAGGTAATAGAAATATGCAGATGTATATCATTTATAGACAAAATTAATGTTTAGAACATGAAGTCAGTTGTGTTTTGTTACTGATTGATGAAAATTAACTTGATAAACACAATGCTGTAATAGTGCATCCTGTATCCACACCCAGCATGCTTGTGAACATCATTAGGGAGGTTTAATTAACCACTTCAGCCCCGGAAGGATTTCCCCCTTTATGAGCAGAGCACTTTTTGCGATTCGGCACTGCGTCACTTTAACTGACAACTGCGCGGTCGTGAGACGTTGTACCCGAACTAAATTGGCGTCCTTTTTTCCCCCCACAAAAAGAGCTTTCTTTTGGTGGTATTTGATCACCTCTATAAACAAAGAGTGACAATTTTGAACAAAAAAAAAAAACATTTCTTACTTTTTGCTAAAATACATATCCAAAAAAAAAAATATAAAAAAACAAATTTTTCTCTTTCGTTCGTTGACAGGTACAGCGACTCTTAGAACTAAGTGGGTTATACTGCCCTCTTCAGGAGTTTACGAGGCAGAACAGGCCGTTCTAACGGCAAAATAGAACAGTAACAGACACAGCCCCTCCCAGGGGGCAGTCCCCACTGGCAGATAACCCCACACCCAGCTCTGCTAGCTCAGTTGGTAACAAGCAGTGCAACATCCAGAGGGGTGGGTGCTGTGCCTGTCGACGAACTCAGAGAAAGGGATTTTACGGTAAGTCAAAAAAATCCTGTTTTCTCTTTCCTTCGTCGACAGGCACAGCGACTCTTAGGACTAAGTGGGTCGTCCAAAAGCAGTGCCAAAAATGAGGGGTGGGTAACAGAACAACAACAACAGAACTACACCCAACTGAACCCTCGGTGAGGAACCACACGTATCGCACATGGCTGCCTGCAAAACTTTGCGGCCAAACGCAGCATCCGAGGATGCTAAAACCTCAACTTTGCAAAACTTTGAGAAGGTGTGCACAGAGGTCCAAGTAGCCGCCTTGCACACTTGAGACACAGACGCCTGTGAGACAAGAGTCGCTGTGCCTGTCGGCTAACTCAGAGAAAGGGATTTCATGGTCCAGTAAAAAAAAATTAAAAAAGATCCCGTTATTCATCAGTTTAGGCCGATTATATATTCTTCCTCATATGTTTGGTAAAAATAAATCGCATTTGGCGTATATTGATTGGTTTGCGCAAAAGTTGCCGCGTTTACAAACGATGGGAATTCATTTATGGCGTTTTTAAAAAAAAATATATATATTTTTTTTTACTAGTAATGGCGGCGATCTGCGATTTTTAGCGGGACTGTGACATTGCGGCAGACATGTCGGACACTTTTGACACCTTTTTGGGACCATTGGCATTTATACAGCAATCAGTGCTATGAAAATTCACTGATTTCTGTGTAAATGTCACTGGCAGGGAAGGGGTTAACACTAGGGGGTGATCAAGGGGTTAACTGTGTTCCCTGCTTTGTGCTTCTAACTGTGTGGGGGCTGGGCTAACTGGGGGAGGAGAGTGATCGCTGCTCCCATATACAGGGAGCATATGATCACATTCCTTCTCCCGTCAGAACGGAGATCTTTGGATCTACACACACGGATCTCCGTTCTGTCACTGCCCTACCCGCTTCTCCGCTACACAGTGAGCACCCACGATCCGTGATCTCGCAGCCGCTGTCAGGTGACGGCAGTTTGCGATATCGAGCCAAGTTGCTGCCGTCAAGTCACGGCGGGCGGTCGGCAATTGGTTAAGTGGATAATCATATTTTGATTAATCTGGAAAGCCTAATTTTTCCATCAATCTTTTGTGTTCTTACATTAATCTCCATTGGTGGCAGGATTGTTTTGATGGTGCCCTTTTGTGCTGAATAAATATGGGAGGTTCTACATCTATGTGCTGCAGTCTCGGGTAACTGGTAAATCTATACAAGAAGTCTTTTGGACTATATATATGGAATGTTTTACTCCTAGTCCTTTAAAGCTGATCAATAGCTTTGGTGAAGTTTTTGAATAATTTGTTTCCACCAACTGGATACAAGTGAACTATTTACTTCACTAAGGCTGGCCATACATTAAACAATTTACTTGTAGATTTACCTAAACCATATAGTATGAGGTCAAACCTAAACATTTTCAATTTGTATGCAATCAGGCAGGCCCTTTCACTACATAGCTAAAGGTAAATCTAAAGGAAATTGAATAAGAAAATTGAATAATATATGGCCAGCCTAAGAGATGCTACGTACTTCATACAGTACTGTATTTTGCCACTAGGCTGGGAACTTCCCTGTCCACTCCTAGGACAAAATGGAGTCAGGCTTAATGACACTTAGCTTTTAACAGGGAGCTTTGTATTTTATGAATAAATAAAAGCTGCCTCTGAATGGCTGAGTCAGAGATCGTGATGTCACCCACCCACCTCTCTGCCTCAGTCATTGAAGGAACTTTGTATTAATTTATAGAATGCAAAGCTTCCTTTGAAAGGTTGAGTGCCCCTCAACCCGACTGGATTTTGTTCCAGTAATGGGACAGGAAGTTCCCATCCCACTGCCAGAACACAGCGTTGTATATTGTGGGTAGCTGAGGCTACGTACAGTTCATACAGCGTTAAGAGTAGTCATATCTCTAGTGAAGTTTAGATATTTTATGTGGACCAAGGTGCTCAAAATAACCTATTTACTTAACTAAAACACTGGAGATGTATTTTAAGGACAGTACATGAGAGAGAAGTGGTTTCTTCCACTGGTAACAGGAAGCAAAAGGCTCACATGCTATAAAAGAATGCATTCAGAGGCACTGCCTGAGTGAGAACTTATTGGTTTAGACTAGATATCCCTTACCTGTATGTAGCCTTGAAAGAGAAACTACCTTTTCCATTCTTAGGGGCGCTATTTGTTTCCTACCATCATTTTGTTTTTCTTGTGTGGCCTACCTTAGTATTTAATGGCTGGGATTGTAGGTACTGCTAACTGTCCTTGGTTAGCTTGGTGTTCCTAATTAATGTTAGAACAGCTTCGTATGTCCTTGGTCTGTCATAGATCTTTGGGGGAGAGAGCTCCTCGCTCTGTTGGGCAATTCTGTAACCTCTTGATTAGTCTTCAGCCTGGATTAGGTATATAGTGAGAGGCAGCCATGTCGACACCCTTGCACCAGTCACACTTTGCATTAGCTGCCCCTAGGCTCACATGGCACCAAAGACGTGGATGATGTGCTTCCTACTATAGGAACAGATTTGCCTATCAGTACGCTTTCCCAGCATTGGGTCAACATAGAAGCGGATGCAGTCACAGCATTTGCAGGGGAAGGCATTGACAACTCCTTTTGTGTTATTTTACCATTGTACTTCGTACTGTTTTTGAATTAGTGGTTTGGATGCTTAGGAGGTTGTTAGTAATATGATTTGTATCCTACCTATTCTGTGTTTGGCCTTTGCGCTATAACATGTCGATTTCCTTTTTACACTTAGTCTGGCGTTGGCAATAATAAGGCAGCATTACTAAACATTTCATATTTCACTTAGTCCTTCATGCTTACGGTATGTCTTCAGGCTAAAGCCTCAGTCAATAAAACGACTTCTATGAAAGCAAGAGATATGGTTCTTACAACATTAAATTGTCAAGTTCCTGGTGCAAATTTAAAAAAAACTATTCTCTTATTTGCTCCCTTTTGGTCTGTTGAAAGTATTTATTATATCCTTTTCACATTTCCAAAAAATAAAATATATAGCTGTTCAACCATCCTTAAATCTTGTGAGCTGATAACAGCCCAGAGGCAGAGAGTACAGGAAGTTATCAGTTGGAATTGTTCCCAGCAATCTCTGTGTACTACAAAACGCTTCCCCTTGTTATGGAGAAAAGCGGAAAGTGTTATGTAGTCCTCACACACTCCATGTCCTAGGGTGAAAACAGTGTTCAGTATGATTGTTGCCCCAAGACACAAAGTGAGTTAACGGCAGGATTATCAGGTTAAAATATAGCAAAAATGCAATAAAGTATAGCAAAAAAAATGTGAAAAACAGTGAAAGAATAACGCCACCACCACATCTAAGCATCAGTAAGTTACAATACTATAATTTTTTTGTTCTTGGGTTTAGATAGATTTCAAACTTTTTTTCAACAATGAATTAATCCTCTGGGATATTTGATTGTGTAGATTCCTTGTTAGACAAGATGTTTTGGACTAGTTTCGCACCCTGTTAGAATTTTGTCTGCCCTCTGCATCTGTCTCTTCTCACTATATGGGCCCTTTCTCCCAGGCTTTCTGATCAGGTCCACCTGTCAGTTTTTCAGGCGGACCCGATTGGACGCTCCATTCAGCCCTATGAAACGGCGGATGTCAGCGGTGACATGTCTGCTGACACCCGCCGCTATCCAATCCGATCCTCTCCGTGAAATCCAGACGGATGGAAACCCTATCGGATCTCCATAGAGGACAACGGGGCTTTAACAGGTCCATCTCCGCACAGTGAGCGGAAGTGGACCTGTCATCCGTCTGCTCAGCGGGGATTAGCAGATCGATCCCTGCTGAGCAAAGCAGGGTACGTACACGGACAAGCCTGTGTGAAAGGACCCTTATGTGCCATCTCACTCTGATGGGGTAAAGAGATGAAAGGATGTGTCCATTTTATTTATCCAGCTCAGCTGATGAAGGGTGATGTAAATAAATGTAAGTCAAAAACCTTAAAGAACAACTCCAGCTTTTCCTTCCCTAAACAGATGCATTGTGCATGTAAATGAATCACAACCCCAATATGTGTGTGTGTCTTACCTCCTTTAGCTGAATACAGCAGGTTTCTGTCTGTGATGTCACTCCTCCTTCTGCCTGAATTTCAAAGTTCTCTGATTTCTTGTTTCCTTCCTTTGCCAGTCCTGATACTATAGGTCCCATCATGCTTTGGGTCTCTGTAGTTTCAGGGCAGGCTATGGGAGTCACTTGGAGCAGCTGTGGGAGTTGATGTGGGTGGGTCTATGGATTACTGTGGGTATTTCTGGGCCTTCATGTGGGTGGTGATTGGGGGAGAAATGAAATTGTGTTATCCCCACCCACACTCCATTCCTCTGTGCAGTTAATAGGGAAGAAGTAGGAAGTGGAACTTTAGTGAGAAAGTTAAAATGATTCTAAATGCCATTTTTTTTATTCTTTTAAAAATAACAAAGTTCATACCTCCCTGCTCTGTGTAATGGCTTGCCATACTTCCCTGCTCTGTGTAATGGCTTTGAAGAGAGCAGCCCCGATCCTCCTCCTCTTCCCCCGCCACCGCTTGCGAGGGCACTCCTGCATGCTTGCTCATGCAACTCACACAGAAAAAACCCATGGCAACACCCACCAAACAGGTATCGCTCTCATGGTGCCACATAGGCTGAGTTAACATCTGCGCGTTTCTAAATACATGGCAACAGAAAGCACACCCTTTGCTGTGCCTTTCTAAAATACGCGGCATTGCACGTCACACTTTCTATGTAGGCTGCCTTCTCATCTGCGTGTTTCTGAACGCATGACAACCCGCAAGAAAATGCACGCTTTGCAGTGTGTTTTAAAAATGTGTTTCCATTCGTTCGCACCTGTCTGTTTTCAAATGCATGGCAACCCGCAATAGATAAAAAAAAAAAATTGCTTTGCCACGTATTTTGAAAATGAGCAGCAATGTATGTCACGCTTGCGTTACCATTTAGGCTGCATTCTCATTTACGCATTTCCAGATGCAACCAGCACAGAAAACACTCACTTTGATGCACATTTTGTTTAAAAAACACATAGCAACGCATGCTCAGCAACCCACACAAAAACACGCACTTTGCCGCACACTTTGAAAACATACGGCAAAGCGCATCATACTTTGTTACCATTTGTTTGCATCTGTGCGTTTCTGAATGCAGGCAACTCGCAAGAAAACACGCTTTGGTGAGCGCTTAGAAAACATGTGACAATGTGTGGCTCGCTTGCATTATCATTTGTTTGCATCTGCGTGTTTCTTTTTGTTCCACAAATATTTTGTGTTTCAAGAAAATGTTAGTTACATAAAAGAATAAATGTAGCAATACAGCAATATCAAACCAATACCATCTTGGTTCACCATCTGCAGATATAGTTGAGCTGTTTTTTAATTTATAGTATTCCATCAGCATAATGAGCATGGGGATATACTAAAGGAACCCTGGTAGGTTGTGTAGGCTCACGTCTCTGCATGTAAACCTGTATATGTTATGTATTGTTAAATCACTGAGATTAATTTGAAGTAGGAAGTCCATGTCAGAAGATCAATCTGAAGTCACTAAGACCCCTGGACGGAAGTCGAATATCCTGCCCAGTTTCCCATTCTATCACTCTACCTGGATTTCAGAGGGGGAACGGGGTTGAGGATCACAGGAAAGGAGGAGAGGAGAGAGAGCGAAGAGAAAGAGAGAGGAAAAAAAAGGGGGGGGGGGGCATAGGGAAGGGTGAAGAGGAAGAGAAGGAAGGTTGCGAGAATTAGATTTTAAGACTCAAGGTTTTGGGGGCATTTGGTAAGCAGGGGAAAGAGAGGGGGGGTGGAAAAATTCTGCCAGCTACCCTCACCATCCGCCGCTGGACAACACCCATCTACACATCCTCAAGTCTATCTAAGTGTAGGAGTTCTCTCACTCCTGAGAAGAAGATATTCATCAATATCAGGTGTGTAAGGATCATGTAGCTCCCAAGTTATCTCAGTTGCCTGTGTGGGTTAATTCTTGGTATATTTGCAAGGTTCGGAATTGAATCCATGGTTCCCAGGTAGCTGAGTACTAGTCAATTTTGTCAAGTGTAGTGTATATCCGCTCCTCCATCGCTGCTATGTGATTAATTCGAGAGATCCACACTTTCATAGAGGGGGTAGATTTCTATCTCCAGTGGATTGGGACACAGAGCCTAGCCGCATTAACCATGTGCATGACCAAGGATTTATAGTATGTTTTTTGGGTATCTTGGAGCAATGAAGAAGGTATTGCCCTGGGGAGAATTCCATTGGAAGTTGGAAAATCGCCAATTGTGTCATGTACCTTTCGCCAAAACCGCTGGATCAGTGGACCAGATGTGAAAAAAAGGTGCCTTTGTCTTGATCACATCTCCAACATTGGTCTGAGACCGCTGGTATAAATTTGTGAAGCAACTCTGGCACTTTGTACCACCTTGTTTTTATTTTGTATCCATTTTCCTAGGTTGCTACATTCAAAGAGCCCTTATGGATGTATACGTTTATACAATCCCATTTGTCGTCACCAATCTCTATGCTTAGAGTAGATTCTCAATACGTGCGTTCAGAGATCAAAAGCTTTTGGGCCTTTTCGAACATTAAAGTAGGTGAGGAACTGGCGCAAAGTGCTTCAAAGACTGTAGGAGTTATGGTATATTACGCTCTCCGTGAAGGATCATCTAGGAAATATTTCAATATGAATATGTCCAAATTGGGAACTGCTTGGTGTTGGACTTTGCTACAAGTTCCTCATAGCGCAGGAATCTCCGTTTACAGAAGAAGTGTTTTGCCTGTACCTCCGTAAATGGCCACTCCAGTGTTAAATACGTTTTAGAGAGACCTGGAGGAAAATCTGGATTCCCTTTAACGGGAGTAATCGGACAGTCTTGGGATGTTAAAGGATGCGCTGCACATGTTCTGTTGAAGGCGTGACGTGTGGCTTCTATGAGGGGATGCGAGTAAAGAGTGGGCGAGACATGCCTTTTAGAAAGCCAAGGGACCGAACTTAGTTCTGTTCCTAAGATTGAGTATTCTAGGTTTACCCACCCCTTATAACGAGTGTGCACTTTCCAGTCCACTATCCGTATCTAGTGTACTGCCCAATAATATCGCTGCAGGTCAGGGAAACCAATCCCACGTTCTGATTTGGGTAGCACCAGTGTCACCCATCCTGTATGCGCTGGTTTATTGCTCCACAAAAACGCTCTACACATGTTTTTGTACTCCTTGAAGGACAGGCAGATTGGAATGCTTTAGAATTTGTATAGGAGACGAGGGAGAACTGTCATTTTAAGAATAGAGGCATGCCCAAACGAGGATATTGTGGGGGTGTTCCAGCAGCGCAGATCTTGTTTCATGGCCCTCAATACTGTCAGGAAGTTACTGTTGTACAATTCGGATAGTCTCTAATGGTAACAAGATATTCAAGGCAAATGATTTAGAACAGTTTATTTTAAGATTTGATACAAGTCTGAATTGTTTACAGCCCAGCAGGTTGTTGGGTATTGATTTCAGGGGTGAGGAGAGGAAAAGCATAATATCATCCGCAAAGGCGGCTAACTTAAATTCTTGTGTGTACTTCTATGCCCTTGATATTCGGATTGGCTCTAATGGACCAGAGAAGAGGTTCCAACGCTAGTATGTAGAGTATGGGGGTGAGTGGGCATCCTTGTCTGGTGCCATTGTGGATGGAGAAGGCGTTTGACAGATGGCCATTGACTTTTACCTTGGCCCTAGGGTGTGTGTATAAAGACATTATGAAGGCCCGCATATGTGTTTTGATCCCTAGGGCTTCCAAAACCGCCTCCATGTAGTCCCATGCCACTCGGTCAAACGCCTTCTCCGCATCCAATGCCAAGAATAAGCCTTCTTTTTGAGTAGAGATAAGCCAGTGGTGAAGATTTAGGGCCTTAGTAGTATTATCCCTAGCCTCTCTTCCCAGGATGAAGCCCACTTGATCTAAGTTTACAAAGGCAGGTACATGGTAAGCCAAGGGGTCGCTAGGATTTTTAAAAATAGCTTCACATCAACATTAAGGTGGGATTTCGGTTGGTAGTTGGCAATGTTGTCTGCTGTAGTCCATTTCTTGGGGATTAAGGGTGCGCCAAGTGCCGTGGAGTGTGAGGGATGCAAGATTGAGTTTCACTTGTTTTGCCATGTGCCCTTCACAAAGAGAAACCTGCCCTCTGGATCCAGCAGTTGGTCAACAAGGCAAAATGACAGGACTTGGCGATCAGGATTGAGACTCCCTTGGTTTTCGAATCCGCAGCTGTTACATGGCAAGCCATTGGATAGTGGCCATTGGATAAGCAGGGAATCGAACTCGATTTGAAATGGGTCTCTTGTAAAAAGACAGTTTGAGCTCTTTTCAGGTGGGCCTCAGCTATTACACTGCTACGCTTTTCCGATATATTGAGATCTTTAATATTCAATGAAAGCACCTTGAGAGATAGAGGAGCTGAGTGACACATTGTAGAAGGCATTTGTGGCAATCCACGAGTGTGTAGGTTACCAGCTACAGGCGGAGAGGGCAAACGGCAGGGAGATGTATCTAACAAAGCAAACAGAAAAGGAAAAAAAGGGGGGGGGGGCAAGGATGGGGTAGGGAGGGGAGTTCTTACTACGTCTAGTGTTAGAGTTGGGTCTTCTCAAAGAGGAGGGTCCAATAAATGAGGCTCCCATAGAAACAGTACCGGAAGTGGATACAGGGCTGCTAATCCATTTAACAGGAATATTTCAGAAATTGGGATAGGAGGGGAATGGGAAGGTATTCCGGCATGGTTCAGAGAGAAACCTGTCTCTCTGAGGTGGGGAAAGTGGTTAGCACCAGAGACTTTCTGATCTAATGGAAAAAGGGAAGAGTATCTAAAGGTTTGATTTGTTCCCCAAGCGGATGTGGTCAGCTGACCTCAGGTGTCTGATAGTCAAGAGCTTGCTTAGTGTCTCAACCTTACGTCCGGTTGATCTCTTCCTTTTTCCCCCCATCTGTCACAAATGTACGTTACAATTTAATGGAGTATAAACATCATAACAGAATAAAGAGCATACCAGCATGCTATGAGAGATCTAATATACATTTCAAAAAACTTCAGAAAACTTCAAAAAACGTCACACTTCAAACCCCCCTCCCCCCGATTTTTACCTAGATTAGTCCTTTTAACATTTGAGAGTGCTAGGGTCTCCTCACCACATCTCTGGTGCTGGAGAACCCAGGCTCCATCAGACCCGTCTTGCCCTGTGTCAAGTTCCGGTGTCACTATCCCCTAGGATCTCACCCCCCCCCCCCCCCCCATATACATCAAGGAAAGGCCTCTTAAATATCTGGATTAGAGAACCTAGGGGAGCAACACCGAAGTTCACTTATAACGGATCTACCATTCAAAAGGGTAAACATAAACCTGAGAGAACTTCCAGTAACACATTATCTTCTAGGCTTCTAAACAAGGTACCCCAGAAATCTTTATCCCTCCCAAGGCTCCCCAACATTATCTACCGTGTTAATGAGGATATCTAGGGGCTTTAAGATCCCTTATCTATATAATAGCTACTAGTCCTTTGCTTATCTGTATAAGTAGCATAGTACCACACGGGTATATCTACCGTATATACTCCAGTATAAGCCGTCTTGAATATAAGCCGAGGCACCTAATTTTACCACAAAAAACTGGGAAAAGTTATTGACCCTAGTATAAGCCTAGGGTGGCAAATGCAGCAGCCAGAACACAGGAATTGTAGCCAGAACACAGGGACAGGGAGCCAGAAAACAGGAATTGTAGCCAGGACACAGAGACTGTAGCCAGAACACAGGTATTGTAGCCAGGACACAGGGATTTTATCCAGGACACAGAGACTGTAGCCAGAACACAGGTATTGTAGCCAGGACAGATGGATTTTATCCAGGACACATGGATTTTATCCAGGACACAGACTGTAGCCAGAACATAGGTATTGTAGCCAGGACACAGGGATTTTATCCAGGACACAGACTGTAGCCAGAACACAGGTATTGTAGCCAGGACACAGGGATTTTATACAGGGCACAGACTGTAGCCAGAACACATAAGGGATGAGTAAGGTAGATTCACATTAAACAGAACTGTGCTGCTTCTAAGAGCCGTTCTGTGCTGTGTAAGTGTGATTAAACACATTGGAATGCAAAGAATGCAGAGAGAGAGCTGCAGCTCTTCATGGAGATCAGGAGGTGGGCGGGACTGAACAGCTAACATCAGCTTGTCCCACCCACCTCCCGACATCAAGCTGAGAATCTGACACCTCTCTCAGCATTCTCTACATTCTAATGTGTTTAATCACACTTACAAAGCACAGAATGGCTCTTAGAAGCAGCACAGCTCTGTTTAATGTGAATCTACTGATCACCCACAAACACTGACTCGAGTATAAGCCGAGGGTGGTCTTTTTCAGCACAAAAAATGTGCTGAAAAACTCGGCTTATACTCGAGTATATACGGTACATAGGCTCCCATGGGCGGGTGTATCAGGAGTTCTTACTGCAAAAACATGCATCTAAAAACCCCTAGAAAAAAAATTGAGCCAAAAAAACCATATCGTCCACCTTCACCTATCGATCTCCTGAGTACCAGTCAGTCCCCTTTTAAATGACATCCATGGAAGTGGAGCATATGCGGGTTGCGTATCTTACTGTCACACATAGTCCCAGTTTATAGCTCGGAGAGTAGACATGGGTACTTGGCATGTGGAGGCAAAATGGTGTACAGACTACTTCAAATGCTGAGTGTCATTGGTGAGGAACCATGGGGGTAGTGTTGTCTACATAATGTTCAGTGTATGACATTACCTGTCCTGGAATCCAAGGAAATTAGCTGGTAGAGAATGTTCCACTGCATCCCAAAGCATAGTCAGTCCCTGTCCCTGGACATCAGGGATGCGTACCTCCATGTACCCATTCATCCACGCCATTAGCGCTTCCTGCGCTTTGCGGTGGGAGACCTCCATTTTCAATTTGTGGCACTCCCCTTCGGCCTGGCCTCAGCACCTCGAGTCTTCACAAAATTGCTAGCCCCGGTGTTGGCGTTGCTGCGACAGAGAGGCATTGCGGTAGTGGCATACCTGGACGATCTGCTCCTGCGGGCGGAGTCCGCCTCGGCTCTGGAGGAGAATGTGGGTATCACAATGACCTCACTGCTGGACTTCGGCTGGTTACTGAACCTACAGAAGTCATCGGTGTCTCCATCCCCTTGCCTTGAGTATCTGGGTCTAATTCTGGACACAGAGCAGGCGAAGGTTTTCCTCCCTCCAGCCAAGTTGCTGTGTCTGCAGTCAGCAGTGCGCACCCTTTTATCACACCGTCAGTATTCAATATGGTTCTGTATGCAGGTGCTGAGACTCATGGTCTCGTCGTTCGAGGCGATGCCTTTCGCCCAGAGTCACGCTCCTTCAGCAAGCGATTCTGGCTCGGTGGGACAGGTCCCCTCGGTCGTTGGACCTTCTGATCCATCTGAGCTCCCAGACAAGGGCGTCTGACCTGGTGGCTTCGGGACTCGGCCCTAACTCAGGGGAAGACGTTCCTGCCTCTTCAGTGGGTGATCATCACCACAGATGCCAGTCTTTAGGGCTGGGGAGGGATCCTGGGGCAACTATCTGGTCGGCACAGGAAGCCCGCCTCCCCATCAGCGTTCTGGAGCTGAGGGCAATCAGATTGTGCCTTTTCCACTGGACAGTGATATTGCAGGGTCGTCCGATTCAAATTCAATCGGACAATGCCACAGCAGTGGCGTATGTGAACCATCAGGGCGGCACAAGGAGTTCAGCAGCTGCAGCGGAGGCAGCTCTGATACTGCGTTGGGCGGAACTTCACGTTCCGGCGATCTCAGCCATTTACATTCCAGGTGTGGAGAACTGGCAGGCAGACTTTCTCAGTCGCCAGATGCTGGACCAGGGAGAGAGGCCTTCTGTACGCCTTCCACAATTGATACGCAGGATAGTGGCGGAGGGGATACCAATTATCCTGGTGGCTCCAGATTGCCCTTGGCGAACTTGGTACGCCGACGTGGTGCAAATGGTGGCAGACGCCCCTTGGCAGCTCCCGCTGCGAGACGATCTTCTGTCTCAGGGGCCCATCTTGCACCCTGCTTTACCCTCGCTGGCTTTGACGGCTTGGCTATTGAGTCCCAGGTGCTAAGGGACAGGGGAGTCGCCGATTCCGTAATCCCTACTTTGTTAAAAACTCGCAAGTGTACTTCTCGCAAGATTTATCACCGCACCTGGAAGGCTTACATAGCTTGGTGCGAGGCGGAGGGTCATAACCCTCACTCTTATGTCGTGTCTAGGGTCCTGACTTTTTTGCAACAGGGCTTGAACAAAAAACTGGCTTTGAGTACTCTCAAGGGCCAGATATCGGCTCTAGCGATTCTCTTTCAGAGACCTTTAGCTTCGCACTTGTTGATTCGTACCTTTCTACAAGGTGTGCGACATGTGGCGCCTCGGGTGAGGACTCCGATGGCTCCGTGGGATCTGAATTTGGTGCTTTCTGTTCTTCAGAAACCACCTTATGAGAATATCAGGGAGATTTCCTTACAACTGCTGTCGCAGAAGGTGGCCTTTTTTAGTTGCCATCACTTCCGCCAGACGGGTGTCGGAATTAGCAGCACTATCGTGCAAGTCTCCCTACTTAGTCATGCATAAGGATAAGGCGGTCTTGCGACACTCTCCTTCCTTCCTTCCGAAGGTGGTTTCTTCCTTTCACATTAATGAAGATCTTGTTCTGCCTTCATTGTGCCCTCGCCCATCGCACCCAAAGGAGTTTGAGTTGCATGCTTTGGACGTGGTGAGGGCCTTATGGGTGTACTTGGCTGCTACAGCTTCTTTTCGAAAAGCTGATGCCTTGTTTGTACTGCCAGAGGGCCCGCGCAAAGGATTGGCGGCCTCGTCGGCTACGATTTCTCATTGGATTCGAAAAACCGTGACCCATGCGTATTCTGTTCGGGGCAAGGTTCCCCCTTTTCCAGTCACGGCTCATTCTACCCGGGCTGTTAGCATTTCCTGGGCTTTCAGACACTAGGCCTCGGTGTCACAGGTGTGCAAGGCAGCCACTTGTGCCTCGGTTCACACTTTCACTAAGTTTTATAAAGTTGATGTGTTTGCATCTTCGGATGCTGCTTTTGGCCGCAAAGTTTTGCAGGCGGCAGTATAGGCGTGTCTGGCACCTCCTTAGAGGTTCAGTTGGGTACTGTTGTTAGCGTTTACCCACCCCTCTTTTTGACACAGCTTGGGGACGTCCCCACACGTCATGATGAGCTGCGTCTGTCAGTGAACGATAGGAGAAAAAGGGATTTTATTAAAACTTACCGTAAAATCCTTTTCTCCGAGTTCACTGACAGACGCAGCTCCCACCCCTCGGTGCTCTGTTTTGGTACGGCTTGTGTACAAACTGAAGAGCTATGCTATGAGGGGGTTTATGTAGGAAGAGAGGACGGCCCCCATGGGAGGGGCCAGCTGTTTCTTTTCCCTGCCTAGTTAACGCCTAGTGGGATGAGCATAAACCCCACACGTCATGATGAGCTGCGTCTGTCAGTGAACTCGGAGAAAAGGATTTTACGGTAAGTTTTAATAAAATCCCTTTTTTGGTTTGCACATGATTGGATGATAAATACAGCAGAGGTTCCCCTCATTTCAGATCCCCCCAGATCTACAGTGACTGCAATTTCAAGTGCACTTGCAGTGCAGAGTGGATTTGCCTTTAGTAAATAACCCCCATTGTTTTTTAACACGAGTCAGAAAATTAAGTCCTGCTAGATCATTTCAGGCTGGTCACTTTTGCAGGTATAGCTATGTAAAACATTAAAAGTAAGTGCCTACACTGTTTAAAATCCAGTAATACACAGGGTCTGATTTACTATAACTCCAAAATCTACTCCAGCAGTGCCTGAAAATACCTCCCAATTAAAGGCAATTAAGACTTCAACTGTCAAAAGCTGGGAGGAAATGCAAACAGAACAGAGCTCTATATGCTTGGGAAGATGCCTCTCAGATCACATGTGCCGAACACTGGCCGTCAACTGGGTTCAAACCTGCAACTTCCAAATTCCTCCATTTAAATCTTGTATGCAAGTTCATTGCCATAAAAACATTACCACCCCCCCATCTCTAATATTACCACATCCCATCTCTAATATTACCACCCCCCCCCCATCTCTGATATTAGAACATCCCACCATTATAGTCTCTACCCCCCCACCATTATAATATCTACCCTACACCATTCTAATCTTTACCCTACAAGATTATAGTCTCTACCCCCCCCCCACCATTATAATCTCTAC
>BLSH010378104.1:276295-308167 GCA_018402905.1 Glandirana rugosa | reverse complement strand
TTTTTTTTTTTTTTTTTTTTTTTTTTTTTATTCTGTATTTCCAGGATTTGACTATACATTATAGCCGCAAGCAAATTGAAATCACATTTTTGATCCATGTGGGGGAGGATGTGGTAGCTATATTTGGTGTGGGTGGGATTCACCACACATTTGCTTCTAGCCCATGTGCACACATCACTTCCAGTTTAGAGCCACATTACACTTCCTGCATTTGTTCTGCTGATGTATATCTGTAAGGATTATGCAAATATAAATGAGAGGATGACTCATCCGTGCTGGTTCACACTAGTTTGATTCGGGAACCCTGCGAATCCACTGTGGGTTCCCGCATCGCACCTGACTCGCATGGCAGTTCATACTGCTATATGCAAACTGAGGGGAGTGTCAATGCAGAGTTAACGACACCCCAATTTAGCTCGCATTTTGCAGTGCGAATTGACAGTTTGGCTATGAATCAGATCGCATAAGTGTGAACACCCATGCGATTTTTGGTGGCGACGCAAAACAAGGGTCCTGTGTGAGTTTAGCCCGACTGTGATGCAATTTCAGCCATACTGTCTGTATGGCTGAAATCGCATCACGCTGAAATCACATCACACGGACATCGCATGTGATTTGCTTTGCGGTGCAAATCACATCCGATATCGCACAGCGCGCCAATGTGAACTGGGGCTGGTTCACACTTCAGAGTTCTCCGAGATCGCACGTGATTCGCACCGCACTGCAGTGAAAATCGCATGCAATCTCTGTGCAATGCGATTTAAACCACACAGATAGTATGGCTGAAATCGCATCACATTCAGACCAAACTCGCACAGGACCCTATTTTGGTTCCTGATCAGAATTGGATGGCATGGGTGTTCACACCCATGCGATCCGATTCCTGTCGGAGTTTGCAGTGCGATCTGCAAACTGATTTGGGGGGTGTCATTAGCTTGCTATTGACACTCCCAGCAGTTTGCATATGGCAGTGTGAACTGCCTGCGAGTGAAGTGCGATGTGGGAACCCTATAAATCCACTGCAGGTTCCCGCATTGCACCAGACCCACAGACAGTTCACACTGCCATATGTAAAGTGCCTGGAGTGTCAATAGAAAGCTAATGACACCCCCAAATCAGTTTGCAGATCGCACTGCGAACTGCAGATTCAGACAGGAATCTGATCGCATGGGTGTTAATCTGCTGCATAACAAAAAAGGGTCCTGTGCGAGTTTGGTTGGGAAGCGATGCAAATTCAGCCAATACTATCTGTATGGCTGAATTTGCATAGCACAGAGATCACATGTGATTTGCACTGTGCTGTGACTCGCATCTCATGTCCGACACAGCAGCAGTGTGAACCGGCCCTAAGGAAGGTAATCCACTTCCCCAAAACAAGTTAAAAAGTAAGAAGTTACAAAAGAGAAAAACAACAAAGGCAAAATCAATTTCCTTTTATTTTTCTAGCAGAAACACGTATGTGCTACTGGCATTAAAGTATTCTGCAGTATATATGGTGCTACATTTAGCCAAACAGCAATTGGGTTCTAAGGGCCCTGCTCATAGGAGCTTACAATCTAAAATTGGACTATACCTTACAGTGGACTCAGCTTTACTTTCACAGTGTATAACAGACCACACATTTAATAGAACTACTCAATAACGCCCACATCACATTTCTAGCTGCATAATTATAGAAAGCTACTTAACAGTCATTCTAACAAAGCATTACAACATAATATTAAGGCACATATTCAAACAATAACACCCCCATTCTACATACATACATACATACATACATACATACATACATACATACATACATTGGGGAGTATTTTCTCCTAGAAGAATGCATGGTAAGACAAACAATACACACACCAATCTGACAGCATGGTCAAATCAAACCACTTTTGGTCAAAATGCACAATAATTTCAGAAATCAAACCGCTCAAGTGAGACATTTGCCATTCTGCACAATATCCTTCCTTATCCCACAAAAATCACAGCAAAAAAACTGGCCTCTTGTCAGGCCAAACCAACCCCTCCTACTGAGGTCCTTTATATAAGCTAGCACACTGAAAGATACTGGTGGGCGTGTACTTCTATTGGGCATGTGTCAATCTGTCACTTCAAATTGATTTCGCCTGAGGAGCTGCAATATGTAATGGTATTTGCTGTGTTAACACTTGGCTATGTGCATCAGATCAGTATAACTACAGGACAAAATTCTAAGTCAGTGGTTCTCAACCCTTCCTCAAGTACCGCCAACAGATCATGTTTTCAGGCTCTCCATTATTTTGCACAGGTGTAGCCCAGTTGTGAGGTCAGGCACTGATGTTGGACGAGAAAGTCTAGCTTGCGGTCTCCACTCTAATTCATCCCAAAAGTGTTCTGTTGTGTTGAGATCAGGACTCCGTGCAGGCCAGTCAAGTTCCTCCAGGTTCTATCTGTATCAGCTCTGTGGCTCACAAGGTAACACAGCTGCCTAACAGAACGTAGTTCCTTGGTTTGAATCCCAAACACACCACTTCATGTAGAGATGTTGTTTGTTCTCAGTATATTGGTAAACATAACTCGTGGCTCAGGGCCTTGCATTAATTATATCTAAATGTAGTATTTATGTTTAAGAGGGTTCCACCACCATTACATATCTCGCCAGATAGCCAAAAGTATTTTGAACTTTAATAGCAACCCAGTCTTAGGCCATAGGGTTAAAATTTGATTTTGCCTACCCTTTTCAGCTATAACAGCTTCAACTCTTCTGGGAAGGCTGTCCATAAGGTTTAGGAGTGTGTCTGTGGGAATGTTTGGCCATTCTTCCAGAAGTGCATTTGTGAGGTCAAGCACTGATGTTGGATGAGAAGGTCTGGCTTGCAGTCTCTGCTCTAATGCAGCCAAAAGGTGTTCTATCTGGTTGAGGTCAGGACTCTTTGCAGGCCAGTCAAGTTCCTCCATCCCAACCTCCCTCATCCATGTCTTTATGGACTTTACTTTGTGCCCTGGTGCACAGTCATGTTGGAACAGGAAGGGGCCATCCCCAAACTTTTCCCACAGCATTGGGAGCATGAAATTGCCCACAATGTCTTGCTGATGCCTTAAGAGTTCCCTTCACTGGAAGTAAGGGGCCCAGTCCAACCCCTGAAAAACAAGCCCACATCATAATCCCTTCACCAAATGATTTGGACCAGTGCACAAAGCAAGGTCCATAAAGACATGGATGAGAGAGGTTGGGGTAGAGGAACTTGACTGGCCTGCACAGAGTCCTGACCTTGCCTAGATAGAACACCTTTGGTATGAATTAGTTCAGGGACTGGGAGCCAGGCCTTCTTATCCAACATCAGTGCTTGACCTCACAAATGCACTTCTGGAAGAATGGCCAAACATTCCCATAGACACACTCCTAAACCCTATGGACAGCCTTCCCAGAAGAGTTGAAGCTGTTATAGCTGCAAACGGTGGGCCAACTCACTATTGAACCCTACGGACTAAGACTGGGTTGCCATTAAAGTTCATGTACGTGTAAAGGCAGGCGCCCCAATACTTTTGACTATCTGCAAGATTTGCAGTGGTGGTAGAACCCTCCTACACATAAATACTACATTTAGATATAATTTATGTAAGGCTCTGAGCCACGAGTTATCTCTACACAAAGTGGCATGCTTGGGATTCGAGCCTGGGAAATAAGTTCTGTCAGGCAGCTGTGAGCCACAGAGCTGATACGGATAGATCCTTCCTACACACATATACTGCATTTCTTTGGACATATAGGTGATGGAATTACATTAGTCAGGAATTCTTTTTTAATTTATTCTGTGATATTTGGTGGTTCTTGGTGCTGTCAGTGTAGAATAGTGATGTTATATGATTTTTGAAAATTACATTTTTATTTCTGATGTTGGTACACATAACACATTTTTTTAACTCAAATTAGGATAATTTGTAAATAATAAAAAATATAAAAGTGTCACTCATTTTACATTTGCAGAAGCAATGGTATTGTTTGTGGTTTGTAAAGCCACCTGTGTGAGCTTGGGGAAATATTTTTGTGAGATGGACTTCAGTAAGTAAAAGTTACGGAGAAATAAAATATTTTACCATAGCATAAAAACAGTACACATTCTAGCATTCTTAAAAACAAAATAGATCATGTAGTTGCAACATTGTTGCCAGGGCAATTTAGTTCAGAGAGAGATTCATTTCATCTCAACATGAAAAGGATTTCTTTGGGGGAAATAACAATTTTACCATTAGAATGAATGGCTTAAACTTCCATTGGTACAACATAACTCTCATCTTCATTCAAAAAAATAAATTAAAAAAGCTGTGTATATGGAGAGTGTTACACCTTACTGGAAGAGAACACTCATGTTTTTCTAGTAGCCATAAGGCCCTTTCTAGAATAGATTTAGCGCTAGCTACCTCATCAATGTTACCAGTTATATCGGAGGCGACTTTTGCAGCTAGGGGGTTGTCGGATCATTCACCATTGGTTCTTAAATTAACTTTGTTCTACCCAGAATTGTACATTGTGGAAAATAAACCCTTACTGGTTTGACCTCTTCCCCTCCAAGGAGAGTATTTTATCTGACATTACGGCCTTTGGTGCTGTCAATAAGCTCACTGTAGCCTCTCAAATATATTGGAATTCGTTAAAGGCCTATATAAGAGGCCTATTTATCTCTCAAATCTCAAAAATCAAAAAAAGAACTAAAGCTTGGGAAAGGACTGTGGCTGAGGCAGCACTACAGGCCAAAATCAGATATATTGTAAACCCTACTATAGAAAATCAACAGCTATGGATACAAAAACAAGAATATGCAGATAAAAAGTAAAAAAGCAGAGCAGAAACGCTTTTTCCTTCAACAACCCCATTTTGAAGATGGGGGGGAAAATACAGGCCATCTCTTGGCAACAATAGTAAAGGCTCAAAGCCCAATGTCACAAGTGATGGAACTGAAAGTATCCTCAACCAAAAAAGTGAGAACTACAATAGAAATATCGGCAGTGTTTCTGGAATTTTTTAAGAATCTGTATAGTAGTAAAGTATCTTATGAATGTATTGAATTGAAATACTTTCTTAATTCTATCACATTAAAAGAGATCCCTGCAGTTGATAAAGAGATATTAGATGAGCCTCTGACCTTGGAGGAATTACAGGCTGCCTCCGCTAGTATTCCTAACAATAAAACTCCAGGTGCAGACGGGCTACCAAGTGAGGTCTATAAAGTCTATGGTGCAAAACTATTGCCAGAATTGTTGGAGGTATTTAATTCAGCTTTGGAGTGTGGCCGTCTACCGCCCTCTATGAATGAGGCAATCATCATAGCCCTATTAAAACCTGATAAAAATCCAGAAAACCCAGAATCATACCGTCCAATATCTTTGCTTGCATCGGATGTAAAGCTATTGGCAAAAGTATTGGCTAATAGATTAGCAAAGGTTATAGCCAAGATAGTGCATCCAGATCAAGCTGGCTTTATCCCAGATAGAGCTGGTACAGTGAATATAAGACGGTTGTTTTTAGGAAATAGGGCTTGCTAGTCGCTTGATGCGGCAAAAGCCTTTGATAGTATAGAGTGGGATTTTTTATGGAACTGTCTAGAGAGGTTTGGATTTGGATCCCAATTTATAAAATGGATAAAACTTCTTTATACTGATCCAGTAGCGCGGGTCAGAGTAAACGGCCATGTATCAGCGCCTTTTCCTTTAAAACGAGGTACAAGACAGGGGTGCCCTCTATCACCCTTAATTTTTGCTTTAGCTCTGGAACCCCTGGCTGCTGCCAATCAACAAATATTGTTGGGTTTTGTAGACCTATGGGAGAGGATAAGATTGCTTTGTATGCAGACGATGCGCTCTTGTTCTTAGGTGATACATCATCCTCCTTAGTGGCAGTAATGTCCTTGATTAATAAATACGGTTTCTTCTCAGGATTTAAAATAAACTAAATAATCTGCCAATATTAGTGACCCAAATAACTGTAGTATCTACATTTAAATATCTGGGGGTTCAAATTACGCCACAAGTGAATACATATGTAGAAAAGAATTTAACCCCACTACTTAAATGTTTTTAACAAGTAGGGAAGATATGGAGCAGACTACCGCTAACAGTAATTGGTAGAGCTAATTTGATAAAAATGGTGTGGTTGCCGCGAGCAGGAGAAAATATCCCTGTTCAGCATGGAGTGCATCTCCGTGTTCGATACGCTCCCATTGAACACAACGGGCTGGGAATTCACACCGCATTGCACAGAAAACGCACACGTTTTCTGTGCCATGCGGAGTGCGAATGCACCGCACATATGTGAACCGGACACCTTGAAAACAATGTGTTTTCAAGTGTCCTGCGAAATTGATGCAGTTTTAGCCGCATCCAATTCGCATAGGTGTGAACCCAGCCTCAAAGATATTTCAGTGTAGAAATCACTTTTTCACAATTTAAAAGCAGATGATCTTTAAACAATATACCGCATATTTTAGTACAATTTAGGTGATCAGGTCATGCGCTAAACATTTCTATTTGCACTACTCCAGCTCTTGAGTAGAGTAAGGATTTGGGCGTTAATCTGTGACCTGGGGGCTATAGTGAATTCCATTTTGGGAGTGATTCTACTCCAGAGCTATTGTGAATATCGTTTTAGCTCTATTTAGCTCCATTTGCCATTTTTTGGAGCTAAATAGCTCTCGGAAGCAAATTTGCTCCACTGAGCGCTTTAGTAAATAAACCCTAGTATCACCCTGCTCTGCACATGCTCAGGTTCTTTCTGTTTTTAGGCACTGTCGAGTTTGTAGAGGCTGATTTGCTGACAGCCTTAAAGCTAAATTAAACCCTGCTGTCCTTTACAGCCAAGAAAACTGCTTCTGCTTGATCTGCAACTGCTATGGTGTTGCACATGTGATCAGTTATGACACCAGCCATTTGCTGGTTTGACAGTTTTTAGTTGAGGACACAAGCAAATGTGACACCAATGCTGGCATTCCAGGAATATAACTGTTTCTTTAAGCCGTTAGTGTTAGTAAACCCAGGACCCTGTATACACTATATCTGGTCTCACACAGTACACTGAACATGGAAATGCAGTTATTTTAGTAAATAAACGCTTAAATACCTTTTGTCATCAGCAGTATATAGCAGTCTTGTACTTCTTTCCAACCAAACTGAAGAATAGAGAAAGTTACCCCCGTTTAGACCAGGAGTCAGCCATATGCTGAATATAGCCAGTAGGGACATAATCATTGTATACAGTGGAAAAGGAGAAACCGAGAATAAGTTGCATCAATGAGAGAGAGGAGCGAAGAATAAAGCTAAGAAGGGAGTGGACTCACGGATTCTATGAAGACCCTCATAAGTCAGGAAAGGGAATGAATGTAATTCACCAAGGGATCCCAGGTTACATCAAATTTGAGGGCGGTATCAAGTAAAATGCTGATTGTTTTTTCTTAATAATCATAATCCATGACATTTTTCTTTTGGCTGCCTGGAAAGAGACAGACTGTTGTTTCCAAACCTTAGCTAGGGTGATCTTGGCCCCCAACAACATAAAGTAAGTTAATTTTTGTGAACATGAAGAAATGTTATTAATTTTATCATTCAATGGTGCTATTGCAGAGTTTGGGGAATCGCCTGTCCAGTAACCCTCCTAATTAACTGAAAAATCTTATTCCAAAATCCTCTTATACAAGGGCAATGCCACCAAATATGTAGGAGATCTCCCAAATGCCCACATCCTCAGAAACAAAGTGGCGATGGATGTTCCTGGGATAATCCTTGATATGCGGATGGGAATCGGATACCAACGAATTAGGATTTTCAAGCTCGCCTCAACAAGTGAGATGTTGGCGATGCCCTTAAAGGACCTGGAAAAACGTTGGTACCATATGTTTGTGTTCCAAACTGATGCCATGTTCCCATAACAACACATATGAGGGCTTCTCCATAGTCTCAGCTAGTGAAGAATAAATCAGGAATATGTCTCCTCTCTGATCCGCAATTTCAGAACACCATTGTTCATAGAGGGTTGCTCTAGGAGGATTGGATCTATCCTTCCAAAGTGATAGTAGGAAATTGCGTATTATTTGATTAAGTCTAAACTTCTCCGAGAGGGGCAGCTCTAACTTTCTTACGCAATAACTCAAGTTAAGGGGGCCCATACATGAGAGGAAATGTCCTATCCTAAATAGCCCTTTATTTAACCACCACTGGAATGCTTGAATGTCAAGGCCTGGTGGGAATTGTGGGTTATGGAAAAGGAGGGCTAGGGGGCAAAGATCAGAGGTGAGTGTAGGTTTAGAGTATAATGAGCCACACAGTGCTACCGAATGTGAGAGTGTGGGTGCTAAAATCGGTGGTCTACTAATGGGGGAGGACCAGATAAGGAAATCTATGGTGTGCTTAGGTACCGATTTTGTCTTTCCATGCCAACCCAATCTGGCCTATTACCCTGTGCATAGACTATTGAGATTTGGGCCAGCTGTGAAGCTTGATAGTATTTCCATAAATCCGGAAGGCCCATGCCCCCCTGCGTACGTGGTCTGAGAAGAACACTTTTAGGGCTCCTATGACCTTTAGCGCCCCAAACAAACTTGATTACTTTGCACTGAAATTTCACAAGTTGGGATTTTAAAATTGGGATTGGTAGGGAACGAAATAAATATAAAAGCCGTGGTAATAAAGTAATTTTGATGAAATGTAACTCTGCCTAGCCAGGATATATCACATTTAGACCAGTTCTCCAAGTCCACACTCAGCTTTTTAAACATTGCGGGAAAATTGGCGTTATAAAGTTGTCCTATATCTGCTGTTAGGTTGACCCCCAAGTATGGGAGTGAGGTTAAATTCCAGTGGAAGGGGAAGTGAATTTTATGCGTCAAGTAGTGAGACTGGGATATTAATATTTAAAGCCATCGATTTGGACCAGTTGACCTGTAACCCGCATACTTCCCCGAACTTATTTAGAAAAGATAAAATGTTTGGGGCCGATCTTAAAGGTGAGGTAATGTACAATATCAGATCATTGGCAAAAAGTGCGCATTTATTCGTATGAGGTCCACATTTTACCCCTTGGATATCAGGGTGGTTCCTAATCCGAATTGCCAACGTCTTAATTGCAATGACAAAAATAAGGAGTTATAGGGTGCAGCCTTGCCAGGTCCCTTTTGAAATCGGAAAAGATTCAGGTTATTGTCCCTGCAATCTCACGCGTGCACTCGGGCTAGAGTACAGGGAACCGAGGATCCCCAAGAAATGTGGCCAAAACCCCCACTTGGATAGGATCTCAAAAAGATAGGGCCACTCAACGGTGTTGAAGGCCTTCTGCAGGTCAATGGACAACAGAAAGCCTTCCTGGGGCGGTCCCCCATCCCAGCTGGTTTGGGAATGACCGATATGTATGCTGAGTTTGAGTCAGTGTCAACTTTATCGCCCTTCCGGAGGGAGTTAAATCGTCTGTTCAAGTACGGAGTAAGGGTTGAGGCGAAAGACTTATAGTAGCAAGTGGGGAAACCCATCAGGGCCTGGCGCTGTGCCATTTTTGAGTCATTTGATGACATCTAAAACTTCTGCCTCTGTGATAGGATACTCAAGAGCCAAGCGGTGTGAGGCTGTCAGTTTAGGAAGAGGTATCCCATCAAGGAAAGTCTACAGTGTCTTGGTTGAGGTTTGGGAGCCAGCCCTATATAAGGTGGAATAAAAATTATGAAAAATTGACATTATGGAGTCCGGAGTGAGCGTGCCCTTGGGAGAGCGGATTTTAGGGAAGGAGAATGTTTTCGCCTTGGGGGTCAACCTACTTGCCAATCGAGGACCGATTTTGTTGGATAATAAGTATGATCGGGCTGCCTGCCAGCGGAGGTCTTTTTCTGCCATGTTGTGAGTGCGATATTTAGTGCCAATCTTGCCGATTCCAGTAAAGTATTGGATTCAGCTGTGGGATTCTTGTTATGAATTTTAGATGTGAAATTTTATGAGAAAATTGTGTACTGTCCGTGATTTTTTATTTGCACTAACATACAATTTTTCAGGACAAGCTTTCGGGGTGTGTTCCCTACTTCAAGGTGCAAACAGTACTGATTCATAAAACTTTTAATTACACGAATACGGCTACAATCACCTCAAGCAGAGGTCTTAATGAAACTTTTTTCAAGGTCATCAATTTCAGCTTATTTCCCGTTTGCGTTGAGAGGAAATGTTACTTTATGAGCGACCCAGAGCATAGCTGGAGAAATGTCTGCCATATCGTTTGTTGCGAAAAAAGCCTCACGCTCCTTAGTCAATAGCGTGGGTATAATGAGGTCACTCAGCAGTGTTTCATTGAAGCGCCATCGAAAAGGCCCCTCAGGGCCTTATGGTTTTGAGATGAACATGAAGACCTGCGCATGATCGGACAGAAAGGATTCTCTAATGGTGGACTTGGAGATGCTGGGAATAGTGGTAGCCAAGAGAAAGATGTGATCTTTTCTAGCGTGAGAGTGATGTGGGGCTGAGTAATGTGTCTTTTGTTGTCTGATTTAGTTCTCTCCAGATATCCACCAGACCATAGGAGTGGAGAAGTTTAGCTATGCGAGTGCTGTGTTTAGGGGGGCGGCGGAGGTGTGCACGCCTGTTAACTGATTTGTCAAGGGTCTGATCCAGTGCTAGATTGGTGTCACCACCCATGAGGATAGTGCTGTCAAGTGTGGAGCTAGGTGCCTCAATGTGGAAGAGAAAAAATCCACTTGCCCTCGGTTTGGGGCATAGTAGGAAATAATTTAGTACAAAGAACCATCAATGTTTCCCACCAGAAGCAGATGCCTATCCTCCTGGTCTTTAATCTCTTTTGTAAGACAGAAGGATGTACGCCTAGAGAAGAAAATACCCACTCCTTTTGGTTTTGTCTTCTGCATTTGAAAGGTAGAACTGAGGATATTTATGGTGAATAAAGGAGGGCATATATTGCTTGGGAAAGTATGTCTCCTGTACTAATAGAATATCTAAATGTTGGGAATGATAAGCCTGAAATAGTTTGCAACAGTTCAGCGGGGAGTTTAAGCCCTGAACATTATGGGAAGATACCCGTATTGGGTATGTGGCGGAAGTATTAGCCATTGTGTATCAGAAGGGTAGCATTGCTCCTCACATAGCAAAAACTTACCTGTTGGTGCGGGATGATGCCCCGAGCGATAGGTGGTAGGATGACTTGAGGATCTGGGAGCATGGCGAGATCAGTAGGATTGTGTCCTCTGTGTCTGAAATCAGATAAAAGAAAGATAAAGTCCAAAGATGAGATGGAGAAATCCAGGAACCCTCCCAAACTTGAGATCTTCTGGTTCAGATGAGGTGGAAGTGGTCCTGCCAACTTCCACTAGGGCTTGGGCCCTTGGGATAAGACCTGCTGCAACATTTGGGGATGACCCAAGCATTGGGGCAGAGGGGGGAGCACTAATTTCACTCCAGCCCAGCCGCACTCCACTAAACAGCTACCACAAGGCTATATGTTAACCTCTGGGCTTCAGTTCCCACCACCTGTAAAAAAAAGTAGGCTATCACATAGAAGAACATCCTGGTCTCCCATGAGAGAGCATCCAGCAGGTGAGGTGGAGAATAACCAGACTGTACCAACTTAAAGTGACAACAAGTTAAATGAAAACTATCACAAGTTATTATAATAATAACCCCTCGTGAGGAGGAGCCCAGAGACAACCCAAGGGAGATCCCCATGCCCCTCCCCCGCAGGAAGTCACAAAACATAGGCAGTCAACAGTATTATGAAAAGACAAAAACAGGATTGACAATTATGTAAGTAATAAAGAGTTTGACAAGTGCTCACAGGCCCCCAAAAAAGAGGGGTGTGTGTGTGGGGTGGGGTGTGTGAGAGGGGAAGCGACTGAGTAAATCAAACCGATAGGTCGGTCTTGATGAAAAAATTTAATTTTGGAAAGGGATCAAGGAGGCTTAGTTTCTTTGGACCATTTGGATTGTTGCTTGTTCCAGATGGGCATGATGGGGCTTGTTGGTGGAGGACGTTTGGAAGATCCCTGCTGTCTGTGGGACAATGATGACATTGGAGGGGGAGCCGCGTCCTGAAATATAAGGTCCAAGTGTAGAAGAATCCGTTCACCCCCTTGGATGGTTGAAAAGCTGAAAGTTTTATTCCGGTAAGTGAAGCTGAGGCGGAAGGGAAACCACCAATATTTGATTGTTTTCTGGGATAGCACAGTCGAGTGGTTTGAGGGATTGACGTCTCTGGATAGTGGTAGGTGACAAGTCGGCGAATACCTGAACCTTATGGCCATGAATAGTGAGTTGGTCCGCCTCTCTGGATCTGCACATAATGTCCTCCTTTACACTGTAAAAATGGAGTTTTACAATAAGGTAGGCCATCATTTCGGGGTGGTTGCAGGGCTCTGTGAGATCTATCCAGCTCCAATCGATGATCCTGAATATACGGGATTAGCTCCTTCATGAAGGATATGTTCAGGAAGCCCCTTTATCCGAAAATTATAGTGTCTGGACCTATTTTCAAGTTCATCAATTTTCCCCAGAGTGGTTTCAAGTTGCTCCTGTAGATCTTGTATGCGAGCTGAGTTTTGGTTTGTTCTTGCTATAGTATGTTCTGCCTTGGTTTCAGTGGCCTCAATTCTAGTACCCAGATTATGAAGATCAGCCTGGATAGTAGAGGGTATTTGAGAGGCAGTCTGGGAGAGACCCCTAGCCAGCATCTTGGAGAAGGTGGCCACAAGTGAGGAGAAGTCAGTATGATATGCTGTAGGGGACATGTCATGGCCGTGAGGCAGAGCTAGTCAATGTCCCCCAGAGGAGTGAGGAGAAGTTCATCTAGCGATCTCTCAATGAGAGATTCACTGGATTCAGGGGAGGGGATGTATGCCCCTGGGACACTCACCACTGGTATACCTTGCAAAGGGGCCGGTTGGGAGGGAGGGTTTGGTGCCTGCATCCATCTCCTCTCCTGTTCCTGCCTCATGTGTGACGCCAGACGCCATCTTGGGAGTCCCTGATGCACAGGGCTCTGTGTACAGAAGCCTGGAAAGATCTCTCTGTGCGCCTCCCTGTGACAGGCGATTCCTGGATCTGCCCGCTGCCGTTGCGGGTCGGGGTGAATGAGCTCAAGCAGCTCACTTTGGAATTCGACGGACGGCTGCATCGGGACGGACATCCGGAGTCATGCTGCCATCTCCTGGAGCTCCGCGCATGCGCCTCAGCATAACACGTTTTAGAAGCGCAGCAGTGTGAAGCAGTCTTATTCCACTAGTCTTCCAAGTAATAAGCGGGTGAAGATGGAAGCCTTTGCAGCGGTGACAGCACAGCACTGGAGGGCTCGGTTTCAAGGTAAGTTTTTCATAATGTGCTAGTATGCGGTGCATACTAGCACGATATTACTGTGCAGGAGAAAACGTTTTCTTTTTAAAAGAAGAGTTTACTACCGCTTTAAAATGTAATTAGTTGCTTTCAATGTTTCTTGAGTTAAGACTTCCAAAAGATCCATTTCAGAATTATTCCCTATCTAGGAAGCCACGCCTGCCTTTCATATCTTTCCACGATGGGATCTTTTGTTGGTGTTTCATGGTTTTCTAAAATCACCTTTTCAAACTTTTAAACCTGTTATGGAGAAGACGGTAGGGAGAGAGATTCTGTAATGCTGCCCTAGCGTGACGACACTGCTGCTTCATAGATAAAGTATGGTTAGTATGTGTTGTCACCCCCTGAAAATAGTGGAAAAAAACCCAGGATAAAGAAATTGAATGCAGCCACCACATCCAAGTACCGATAAGCTGGCATATATTAAGTTTTTAGGACAGTGATGTATTTTTTTTTTTTTCTTTTTTTACCTTTTCTTTGCTATTTTTGTCTGAACTTCATTGTCTGCCAGATTTGGCAGGAAAGTGCTTTATATTTTCCAAATGTGATTTCCCACTTTTTCTGTCATGCTGTCTTGGAAGATAACTGTGGAAAAGGGTTGTCTGGGGTATTCCTGGAATCTTCCAGGATAGCTGTGTCTTATTTGCAATGTTTTTATTTTCTTGATTTAGAGTACTAGTTTTATTACTAAGGTAGTGCATCTTGATGTATGTCCTTTTAACTTGTAAGCTTTCCTGTTTCAGATTGGGGAAGCCACTCTCTCGTGTACTGTCAAGAAATTTAGTTACCGGGGGACTAAATGTAAATTTCTAATTCCAGGTTTCAGTTCCAGAAGTAGAATTAAAAGCTGGGCTTGCATTAAAGCCAGCAGTTTACCCAGTGACTGTAATGGATAAACAGATTCTGGATGTCTCCTTCTCACAATTTATGGCTTCAGTCTCTGGCAAAGTGTCATGTCTAGGTATGTTGTGTTATGTGTTAAGGTGTTTTTTTCATATCAAAAAGTGTTAAAAAAAAAAAAAAGACTATCGTTGAACCCACTGGTTAGAAAAAAAAGACTCCATTCACACATCCACACATTTGAAGTAGATGGGCGAGTCCTGCTGTGCCTTTTGACAGCGAGGAGGCATCAAGGCTCTCAGAATACATTGAGTGGCAAAAAACCAGACAGCGCAGTTGTACAGAAGCTGATCGGTAGATCAGCTTCTTGTATGACCACCCTGCCCATACATGGCTCAAAATTCAGCTGGTCCTTGCTGATGTGCGTGATTTTCGCACGATTTACTCAGTTTTTGCTGTGGTTTTTGAAAATGCATCAAAGATGCAGCAATCAGGACTTTTGGTGTGCTTTTCAGAAAAGGTGGCAAAAACAAGCGACCTAATTGAAAATTTATGGGACTGCAGCTAAAATCGAGGGTAAAGTGCGTGAAAATCATAGATACACTTGCGGTGTGGCCTGACTGCAGCGCACCAGTGCGGGACCAGCCTTAAATTGGTTGTCAACTCGTGACAACCACTTTAACCTACAGGTAAGCCTATAATAAAGCTTACCTGTAGGTGCCCTGCATATCTCCCAAACCTGCACGGTTCAGGAGATATGCAGTGTAAGAGATGTGCCCACATCATTTCGGCACATGCGCAGTGAAGAAACTGCCTCCGTTCCGTTTCTTCACTGTGATCGTGCCGTGACTGGCGGCTCCTGCGCGCATGCACGTGAGTGACATCACGCGACTCCGGCCAGTCACAGAGCCGGAGATCGCGGCCCCGGAAGGAAGAGGGGCAGTAGATGGACGCTGCCAGCACAGGAGACAGCGCTGAACGTAACAGGCTTTGTTTGCAGGTAAGTGAATGCGATGCATAGTAGCCCATTATACATCTACTTTGCAGGGGAATGTAGAAGAAGTAAACCCAATCTGAGTTTACTTCCTCTTTAAAGTGGAGCTTTACCCATAACAACTTAATTAAAAAAAAAAAAAAAAAATGTTCTTTAGCAAAAAACATTCCACATTAATAATTATGCTAGTAAAATTGGTGTGCACTGTAAATTTTCTCCAGCATCACCCCTGTTTCTCCTTGCCTTAGGCTGCCATTTTTTGAAGCCCAGAGCTCATCCCTGAGCCGCAGTAAATCTTTAGGCTGACAGCAGATTGGCCTCTAGTGGTTCTGATTTTTGGCACAATGCTAAAAATGCAGAACAGCTGAGCACATGCAGAACAAGGCGATACTGTGTATTACTGGATTTTAAACCATATAGGCACTTATTTTTAAGGTTTTGCATAGCTATACCTGCAAAAGGGGCCAGCCCGAAGTGAGTGATAATTATCTGACTAAAGTTCTACTTTAATACCTTCTATAAAAATAAGTAGCTAGCGTAAAACTGCCCATGCTTTCTTTGATTATAATAGCCTTGTTGGTCATTTAGGCATAATTGGATTACAATGGGAGCATGTACAAATATCTTAATGGTGAAGCTAAAAAATTTGATTAGGCAGTGAATCTTAGCATGATTACCATTGTCTGACAACTGCAGAGGGGTTTGGAGAAATGAAAGGAAAACTATACTTTGCCAAAATGATTGCTTTTTCATTGCTAACCCGCTTTTCGCAAAGTACTAGTTTACTGGCTGATTTGCTGATCCATTAGTTTAGGTACTTTAGGTTGTTACCCTGGAGCCAGCATACTCCAACTTTCCTAACCTTTATACTTGCTCTGGTCCAGTGTCTTTAAAGTCAGAAGGTTTTTTTTATTTTAATGCATTCTGTGCATTAAGATAACAATCCTTTTGTGTGCAGCAGCCATCCCCGGCCCCCCTGATACTTACATGAGGTCCCTCTGGCTCCAGCGATGATGTAGGAATGTCTCAGCCATCCGGGACTCCCCTCCTCATTGGCTGAGACAGTAGTGCGGCACCATTGGCTTCTGGTGCTGTCAAAGTCAGTCAGCCAATGAGAACAGAAAGGGGGCCACAGCTTTGTGCCTGAATGGACACGGAGCTGTGACTCTGCTCGGTGCCCCCATAGCAAGCTGCTTGCTGCGGGGGCACCCAACAGGAGGAGGGGAATAGGAGAGCCAAAGAGGGACCCGAGAAGAGGAGGATCCAGACTGCTCTGTGCAAATCCACTGCACAGAGGAGGTGAGTATAACATTTTTAATTAAAAAATCAAGTTTATAGACGTGTGTGTGTGTGTGTATATATATATATATATATGTGTGTGTGTGTGTGTGTGTGTGTGTGTGTGTATATATATATGTGTGTGTGTGTGTGTGTATATATATATATACCTTCTAGATAGCTGTCACTGGAACCCTTTAACATTAAAAATGCGTAATCTCTTGTCTTCTTTCCCCCTCATAATATTCAGATGTTACCAACAAACCTCAAACAAATTTAGAATATATTGATGTTTTCACATTTCTGTTTCTAATATGCACAGATGCCTGTGGTGATGTTACTGTAACATTGCAGTCTATGAGCCGTCAGGGAGAGAAGCGAACCCTGCAGATTTCTAGCAAGACAGAAGGTGCTACTTTCAATTTTGAGGATGTCCTGCCTGGAAAATATAAAGGTAAGATAAGTGATTGCAGATAAAAATGGCAGATACTTGTCTAATGCTGGCCATACACTGTATGAAAAATGGGCTGAACCCATTTTCGAAAAAGGAACGATCGACTGTGAGAGCAAACTATAGTGCCATCATGTAATGGCCAATAAATCGTTCAGTGGACATACATGAATCTGTTTTTTGTTCGTTTTTTCACATATACCTAGTGCAAACAGTTTGGACAGGAAACACATTAACTTTTTGATTTATCGTTCGTTCGGCCGAAAATTTCCAAACTTGTCTTTCGTTATATTGGCTAAAAAAACATCCCAACCGATTACCGATTTGTTGCCATTAACTGGCCGAACAAGGAACAAACTGTCCAAATGACCGATTTTCTGCCGATTTTTCATATGGTGTATCACCAGCATAAGCTTCTTGCACACGATAGTATTTGCGCGTTTACGCGTGCATATGCGTTTGCCCAATTTCGGAAGTGTATATGTGCGAATGCTTACAAATTTATTCTCATGTTCTTGGTCTGCAGATTGTAGATGGCCATTAGCGCACATATGTGCATATTTTCACGCATGAGGCATAATTACTGACCAAAAATGCAGATATTTCTATTTCTTATTTTTTTTTTTTTTTTTTTTACTGAAGAATGAACAGCAATTGTTTACACACCTGTGTGCATAGGCACATTACAATGAATGGGCTGCATTTTAGCTCCATAAAAAAAAAAATGTACTGAGCTTTTTCAAGCGGCAGTGTGCAAGAGGCCTTACCCTCAAGGTAGCCTTGACTTCTAATGGCAAGTAAGTAATTTTTGTGTAAAGCTTTGTCAAAGCTTAACCACTTCCCGCCCGGCCTATTGACAAATGATGTCCGGGCGGTGGCTCTGTTATCCTGACTGGGCGTCTATTGACGTCCTCAAGATAACCCGCGATTGTGCGCATCGCGGCAATCGTGGTGCCGTGGGTCAATCTGACCTACCGCATTACCGATCGAGGTAAAAAGCTTCCATTGGAAGGTTTTTACCATGTGATCAGCCGTGACCAATCACGGCTGATCGGTGTAAACATGAAGAGCCTTGGCTTTTCCTCTACTCAAGTCTGCAGACCTGATTAGTGGAGAGCCGATCGGCTGCTCTCCTGACAGGTGGGTCTGCGCTGAACGTTTATCAGTGCAGCCCCCTCAGGATCGCTATACTGGACCACCAGGGAGCCCACCCAGGACTATCAGGGAGCCCCCCAGGGACACCATAAGGAGGCCACCCATGGACCACCAGGGAGCCCACCCTAGAACTCCAGGTAAGGGCATACAGTGCACTGTAGGAATGGCACTGTGCCCATATGTGATTCCTGCCAGTGCCATCCCTAACAGTGCTATATGCAGTGCCGTGTACCAGTGCCACCTATCAGTGCACGTCAGTGCCCTGTGTCGCCTATTAGTGCCACCTATGAGTGCCAATCAGTGCCACCTATCAGTGCCCATTGGTGCTGTATATATGTGCCTCATCATCAGTGCCCATCAGTGTAGCCACATCAGTGGCCGTCAGTGATGGAGAAAATGTACTTGTATACAAAATTTTGTGACCGAAACAAAAGTTTTTTTTTTTTTTCAAAATTTTCGGTCTTTGTTTATTTGTAGCGCAAAAAATATAAAAAACACAGATGTTATCAAATACAACCAAAATAAAGCTCTATTTGTGGGAACAAAATGATAAAAAATTTGTTTGGGTACAGTGTAGCATGACCGCGCAATTGTCATTCAAAATGTAACAGCGCTGAAAATTGGTCTGGGCGGGAAGGGTGGTAAGTGCCTGGTATTGAAGTGGGTAAAGTGGATGTAACCTGATTCATGAAATTTCAGCTGGGCACATATATCTGCAGATTATTCTTATCTCTCTTCAAAGCATTGTGCTTAGTAGCTCTGTCCTGCTCCTTCCTCTGTTATCAGCCATCAACTTTTGACAAGCTCTCTGAGACCCTGAGATAGAAGTGTGTGTCAGAAGAGTGATAAACAGGCAAGCTCTGCATGTGTGGTTAGGGTGTGTGTGCTTTTACTCCAATCAGCTGTCTGTGTCCAGCAATAATTCCCTCCTTGAGGGGAAATAGGAAGAGAGAATTCTAACAGAATGTGCACTTTCTAAAACGTATATACATGTGAAGACAGCATTTTTACATGTAGGGAGATTTATTTAATCTCTATGTATCATCTGAGGCTGTTCACTTCACTTGGTATATGTGAGGGTGTACATCCACTTTAATTGAAAAAAAACTGACATTAGAAGCTGGTTGGCTACCATGCACAGCTGCGCCAGATGTTGCACTCTTCAGTATTAGTAAATCAACCCCATTTTGTGCAATGAATGAGAAAAGATGATCTTGTCTTTCAGCTGCTTTGCTGCCCATTTGTAGAACAAAATGCATTGTGGGAGTGTACATTTTTTTAAATAAGAGCCAGCACTCCTCTTAAAGCATAACTAAAAGCAAAACTTTGTTTTGGATAGAGTGGAGAAGGATTAAACGTTTCAGCTTTTATTGCTGTCTGTTCCCCATTAAGGAGATTCATCCTCTCTATTTGTCCTGTTTACCATTATTATTGAAAGTAAAAGAAAACCCCAAATTTTGAGTTGCTGGAAAAGTAAAAGAGGGGGAATGTTCTAATGGGGACATTTCCCTCACTTCCTCTTTGGCTATGGGACAGGAAGTGAAGAGAAATCTTTTCACTGACAGGAGTTATAGCCCCCCCTTACTCAATCCAAAATGAAAAAAGTTCTACTTTAAGTTCTGTATGCCATACATCTAAATACAAGCTAAAGCATGCCACAGGCTTCGCGAAAGCTGCTTGAATCTTTTTAAATGCTTACAAAACTGATGCTGTATAGCAGGAGGGCTCAACCTTTTGAGGAGTGAAGGCCACTTTAGCAACTTGGAAACTTGTCGCGGGCCACAATGAGCATAGTGGGCAGATGACAGGTTGGTGTCAGTGTCCGCTCTGCATATGCAGAGCAGACACTGACACAGCCCGCTCTACTCTATGGGCCCTCCGATCCGATCTGCCCAGACAGAAGGGGACAGATCCCCTTCTGTTTTTTTTTAAGCAGATCAGATTGTAAATCTGGGTGTAAAAGGACACAAATCCGTTTACATCTGCTGTTCTATAGAGGTGAATGAAGTTTGTTTGGGTCTGCGTGAAAAATGGACAGGTGGACCCGATCAGACTGATCTTGTGAAACTGCGGTTTACCTGCACCTCAACTGACCTCAATCTTCTTACTCAGGATTCCTGTAGGTATTGCTGGCTGCTGCTTCTGCTGGCTGTCCTCCAGGGCTCTTAATGCAACAAAGTTGTAGCTTTACTTCTCTGGTTGATACCATAATGCTAAACTCTAATGTTTCTTGCTTGATTATTTATGCTTTTTTTTTGTCATTGTTTTGAAGTATTACAGTTAAGAATCTGAGTGATTGACATCAAATATATATATTGTATATAATATAACTGGGTACTAACATTTGTAGGTAAAGTTGATCCAGGGAATATCTGGTTGCCTCTCGGGATCAGGAAGGAATTTTTTCCCCTGCCTCCTGTCGCAAATTGGATCATGCTTTGTTGGGGTGTTTCGCCTTCCTCTGGATCAGCTGTGGGTATAGGATTGTGTATATGGGATTATAGGATTTTTTTTCTTTTTTTATTGATTGAACTAGATGGTCTTGTCTTTTTCAACCTGACTGACTTTTTGAACTATTTAAAGAAGTATAAAGTTTGGTAAAACATACAGAACTATACACAGATTACCAGGTGTCTTTAGAATTTTTAAACGCTAGTGTTAAAATAGTAGCCTCTGGGAGAACACTACATTCATTTTTTTCCTGTGTGTTTGATTTTAAGCGAGCATTATCCAGGAAGACTGGTGCTGGAAGAATAAATCTGTAGAGTTTGAAGTTACAGAAGACAATGTTGTTGGTGTGGAGTTCAGACAAACTGGCTACATGCTAAGATGTTCCCTTTCACATGCTATAACCCTGGTAAGTAATTTACTTTGCAAAAGTCTTTAAATAAATAAAAAAATGGTCCTTTCTTGTCCATTGAGAGACACAGGAAGTCTTGACTTTCTGGTTATACTGACTCCTTCAGGAGGATTAGACACTGAAAAACAGTTTAACTCCTTAAAACCTCTTTACTCCCAGCTTGCCTAAGTTTTTTGGTGTCACATCCTTTCTCTGTTCTGCTGAGAGAAGTTTACCTTTTTGCTAGCCGCTTATATATTTTTTTTTTTTGTACTGGTCTCTCTGTGTGGATATTCACATCGGCCCTTCCTAAGCTTGACTGTGGAATGCTGTACTCTGACCCCACTGGACTGGGCGATAGCGGGGCTAGACTGGAATGTGACCTTCAGGCACTGGGCGCTGCATTTTGTCACTTTCCAGATCTTCGTGTACTGTGTAAGTTAGCAGCAGATTGCTCTCCAGATCCAGAGAAGTGTCACAGCCCCAGGTGGGACTCTGCCTTTAAAGAGTCACTTTTTTATTTTTAGGCAGTGCTGTTTGAGCACCAGGAGCTTCCTTGTTACTAGGATCATTGGGCGCAGTTTAACATTCCCGATTTTACATAACATCACACGGGGAGCTGTCCTGCTGCAGCAGGTAGCTCCAGCATGCACCCCACTAACAGTTCCAGTGCACCTGCAGTAGAGCTGCACGATTACGCTTTAAATAATTGCGATCTAGATTTAACCCCCCTCACAATCTTAATCCAGCATTTCCTCTATTCAGTGCAGACCTGTTCTCTGCTCACAGCTGACAGCCGTCAAAAGAACTAGACGGCCTGCCAAGTTTACCAAGACATCGCTCAGCGTTGAGCTAAAAGAGAAACAATGCATCTTTTTTGGTTCCTTTAGATCAAAGGGGTGAACTTCACTCTGTAAATGAGGTCAGTTTAACCACTAAGGCTTCATGTACACAGGATGTTTTAAAACCTCCCCTGAACAATGTAACTTGACAAATAGTAATTGATGTTTAAAAACGTCAGTTTTGCTGCATTTACATGCTGCATTTGCATCCTAGAAGCTTTTTTTTTTTTTTTTTTTTTTTTTTTTTTTTTTTTTATATACGAAAAACGCCTGTAAACTAAAGAAGAGTTACCGCGTAAACATCCGCTTTCCAAAAAATACTTCTAAACTCAACTGCCTAGAAACAACTATAAACATCCCTATGTACATGTACTGGTAAGATAACAGAGAAGAGTTCAGGGGCAGCTGAACTAAATGCCCAACTGCTCACACGAACGTTCCGTTCATGTCCGCCTGTCCATATTTTCAGACGGTCCTGAACAGACCATCCACGCACCCCTATGGAGCGATGGATGTCAGCGGAGACATGTTCGCTGACACCCGTAGCTCTCCGATGACCTGTAAAGTCTGACGGATGGAAACCCCATTTCTTTATCGTACATCACGGGACACAGAGTGTTAATTCATTACTGCTGGGTTATACTCTACCTTCAGGTGAATGGACACTGGCAACCAATAGACAGGAAGTTCCCCCTATATAACCCCTCCCACTCCTGGATTACCTCAGTTTTTTCGCCAGTGTCTGAAGGTTATGGTTGTAGCTGTGAGAGCTTCAACAACTCTTGACATCCCAGAAAGTGGATATTTTATCGGATCCATTGAAAGGGCAGAAAGCTAAAAGGATGTTACTCAAGCCTCGGTTGGACGAGGTTTTGCCTGTAATGTGTTAAGTCACTGGACCCTTACTTTGTTGGAAAATCCTGGTCTATCTGCCCAAGGAAGCTTCCATAAGGGTGCTATACAGGTCCAAGGGAGTGGCTCGCAGTTTAAAAGGAACCCGGTCCTTGAAGGTCCTGAGTGACAAGCCCGCCGTGATGGGTGAAGGCTGGCTCCTAAGATTAGGAAGCCTGCTACGTGGAATGGTAAGTACTTTCCCCTCTGCACCAGTGCTACAGACACCAGAGGTTGCTGTTCTGCAGGACTCGGCTTACTGCGTTGAAAAAAAAAATTGTCTCTTTTGAAAGCAGGAAGTGGAAGCCAGCATCTTTAAAAGGGCTGGCGGGCGTCGCCGGCGCTTCTGGGCTGCAAGGGGACACAGAGCTGGAGTCCTGAGGGCACATGAGTCTGAAGGGGTCTGGGCATGGTGACAACAGGTAAGGTAAGCCAGGGGGAGACTGTGCTAAATGGCTGGTCTGTTCACAGAGCTCTTCTTAAGGGGAAAGTGTCCTTTTTTCTGGGTTTTGCAAATGTCTTACAGAAAGAAGGAGAGGGTGATGGCATCTAAGGGAGCCAGTGCACCACACCTGTGGTAGAGGAGCCTGGGTTTACTGCCCTATATTGCCTCCCCTCAAAGACCTGGAGCAATTGGCCTATCTGAGCCTCTTCACTGTTCAGGCATTGTGGCTACCTTGAATGCATCTGATCCAGCCTATGTCACTAAGGAGGATTTGGCTGCAGCTTTAGGGGGTCTCGAGAGCAAAATAGCCTATGCCTCAAGGTAAGAAGAGGGAGAGGTCCTCTTCTTCGGGCTCTGGTCCTAGGGGGAACCTAGCCGAGCACGGAGACACCCGTCTCCATGGAGGTACCCCCGACATGGGTCCCGATTGGGTTGACCAAGGGCTGACCAGGATGAAGGTCAGACTGACTATTCTTTTTCCGTGGAGTCAGATTCAGAGGAACCATTTTCAGCCTCTAAATCAGAGAAGCTGTTGGTGCAGGCCTTGATTGAGCTTGTAAGGTCCGGCTTTAAGTTAGCCCCTGTTGAGGTGTCTGAAACCTCATGCTCTGCTCTGGGATTCTTGCGGCCTAAGCAAACTGCCCAGGCGTTTCCAGTCCACCCTCTACTAGAGCAAGAGATGTATGCAGACTGGGATCACCCAGATAGGGTGTTCATGCCTCCTAAAGGGTTCTCTCAATTGTACCCTATGGAGGATAAATTCAAAAAGAAATGGAGCATGCCTTTGGTAGATGCAGCAATTTCTTCAGTCTGTAAAAGTTTGACTTGCCAGGTTGGAGTCTCTGCTTAAAGCTTCTTTTGCGGTGGCTGGGTCAGTGGTTCAACCTGCTGTAGCAGCTCTTGGCATTTGTCAGTCTGTCAAGGATCATGTCAAAAGATTGGTTAAAAACCTGCCTTCCCAAGGGGAATCTTCTGAGGAGTTATCAGAGATCCCTGGGGCATTATGTTTTGCGATAGACGCATTAAAAGACTCAATTCGCCAGATGTCCCGGTATGCGCTGTTGTCAGTACACATGCGCAGGGTGTTATGGTTGAAGAATTGGTCCGCAGAAATGCCATGCAAACGATTGCTTGCTGCCTTTCCCTTTCAAGGAGAAAGGTTATTTAGTGAGGAATTTGATAAATATATCCAAAAAATTTGTGGAGGTAAAAGTGCACTGCTCCTTGTTAAAAAGGTGAGTAAGTGTCCTTTAAAACTCCTAGTGCTCCTGGACCGAGCTCTGCATCTTCCAGGCAGTTCCGACGGTCTCAGCAGGTGGGATTTAGAAGGCCGCAGGGTCAGGGTCAGAAAGAACCCTGGACCCAGAAGTCAGCCAAGCCTAATTCTAAGTCGGCCTTGTGAAAAGGCGCCCCCACTCACAAGGGTTGAGGGGAAGGTTACTGCGGTTTGCAGGAACTTTGTCAAGGGTGGTGCAGGACAAATGGGTAATTTCCACAGTAGCAGGATACAAATTGGAATTCAGGGAGTTTCCTCCCTGCCGCTTTCTGGAATCCAATATATCAGTAAATCCTGTAAAAAAAAAGAATTTATTATTCCAGGCCCTAGAACACCTAAGGGTTCAGGGCATGATTACAGAGGTTCCAACAAGCGATAGTTTCTGGTGGTGTGACCTTTCCGCATGGAATCGATTTGTTTGGTAATCCCTTCCCTAAGAAAGGGCTAATAAATGGCATCCATAGATATCAAGGACGCATATTTGCACGTCCTGATATTCGAACCTCACCAAAAATGTCTGTGCTTTTCAGTAGAAGGGCGTCATTTTTAGTTTGTGGCACTGCCTTTCGGCTTGGCCACAGCCCTCCAGGTGTTTTCAAAAGTTTTAGCACTGATATTCGCATCCCTAACAGCAATGGGGATCTCAGTCATAGGATATCTGGACGATCTACTACTCAAGGGTCAATCAAGACCAGAGTTAGAACAGAACGTGGCCAGGATGGTGCAATCCTTAGAAAACCTAGGGTGGGTCCTGAATTTAGAAAATCGGCCCTGAGGCCTGTTCAGGTGCTGGAATATCTGGGAATGATCCTAGATACAGCCCCGGCAAAAGGGTGTTCTTACCAGAAACAAAAGCCAAGGACATAAAACAGATGGTAAATCTGGTAAAAACAGCAAGGCAACCTTCTATAAGGCAATGCATGCGGTTGCTACAATTTGAGAAAAGGAAAGTCTTTCCTGTCCCTATCCTGGAAAATAGTGTCCACGGATGCCAACCTGCTGGGGGAGCAGTCCTGGGAGAGGCATCAGTACAAGGGACATGGTCTCCTCCAGAAAGGACATTGCCTATCAATATTGTGGAGATGCAGGCGGTACTATTGGCCTTGGTATTCTGGTCAGCCAGATTACAGGGTTTTCTGGTCAGGATTCAGTCCGACAACTCCACGGTGGTAGCATACATCAACCACCAGGGAGGTACCAGAAGCCTAAAAGGATATGGACGTCATCCTGAGGTGGGCAGAGGAATTTGCCATGCCTATCGGCAGTGTTTATTCCAGGGGTGGTCAGTTCGCAGGCTGACTATCTAAGTCGGCAGCAATTGATGCCAGGGGAATGGTCCCTGCACCCTGAGAACTTTCAGCAGATCTATCAACGTTTGGGTACCTCCGATATAGACATGATGGCATCCAGGTTCAACAGCAAACTGGACAAGGATCCATTGGCAGTCGGGACGAACGCATTGATATGCCTGTGTGATCAGTATTCCCTAATCCAATATATTTCCTCCAATACAGCTTCTTCCGCGATTGATCAGCAAGATGCGCGAGGAAGGGATACCAGTGATCCTAGTGGCCCAGGAGAACATGGTATGCGGTGATTGCGAGGTTAGCGCTAGGTAATCCATGGGTGCTTCCATACCCTCCGGATTTACTGTCTCAAGGACCCATATTCCACCCTACTTTACGCTCGCTAAATTTAATTTAACGTTGTGGCTATTGAATCCAGAGTCCTAAAAGATAGAGGCATTTTGGATTCAGTCCTGCCTACTCTAATCAATACCAGGAAACCTGTGTCTAGAATGATTTACTACAGGGTTTGGAAAGCATACATATATTGGTGTGAATATAAGAAATGGCCTCCTCGCAAGTATTGGGAGGATTCTAGAGTTCCTACAATTAGGAGTAAGCCTGAATCTGTCCTTCGGAACAATTAAGGGTCAGATATCGTCATCGTCGGTGTCTTTTCAAGACCGTTTGCATCACACTCCTTGGTGTGAACATTTATTAACGGGGCTATGTGGCTGGTTCCTCCAGTGGAGTTCTTACCCCCTTTGGATCTGAATCTGGTGCTGTCTGCACTACAGAAGCAGTCCTTTGAGCCTATTAGACAGATTCATTTAGTTCTCTTATTGAGGAAGTTCGTTTTTTTGGTCGCTATAACTTCAGCAAGACGAGAGTCTACATTGGCCACCCTGTCTTTTAAGGAATCTTTCTTGGTTTTACACCAGAATAAGGTAGTCATGCGGCCTCGGCAGGATATTATTTTGCCCTCCTTTTTTTCCTTTTTTTGACTCCTGAGGAAAAGTTATTACACTCACTTGATGTAGTTAGGGCAGTTAAAGTTTATTTAAACATGTCAGCTCCTATTAAAAAGACTGACTTTTTTTTTTTTTTTGTGCCGGAAGGCCCTAAGAAGTGTCAGGCAGCGACTAGCTCAACTATTGCTAGGTGGATTCGCCAGGTCATTAGCCAGGCATATGGGCTAAAGGGTAAGGTTACACCTTTTGGTTTGAAAGCCCATTCTGCCAGAAGGATGATTACATCATGGGCAATGCATCAGCAGGTGTCTATGGCCCAGATTTGCAAGGCTGCTACTCGGTCTTCGGTTCATACATTCACCAAGTTCTACCAGGTGGATGTTAAGGCCCAGGAGGATACTGCATTTGGTCGCAGTGTGCTGCAGGCAGCAGTCTAGGTCCTTTGTCGAAGGTGTGCTTAGGCTTACTGTGTTCCCTCCCCTCAAGGGATATTGCTTTGGGACATCCCAGCAGTAATGGATTAACACTCTGTGTCCCGTGATGTACGATAAAGAAATACGGATTTTTAATACAGCTTACCTGTAAAATCCTTTTCTTGGAGTACATCACAGGACACACAGATCCCTCCCTTCTTCTTTCTGGGATACTTATTGCTTGCTTCAAAAACTGAGGTAATCCTGGAGTGGGATGATTTATATAGGGGAAACTTCCTGTCTATTGGTTGCCAGTGTCCATTCACCTGAAGGTAGTGTATAACCCAGTATTGAATTAACACTCTGTGTCCCATACTCCAAGAAAAGTATTTTACAGGTAAGCTGTATTAAAAATCTGTATTTTCCCATTCGTCATCGGATCATATGACAATGTACAGATGAATCCGTTGTCATCTGAATTGCCATAGGGGAGAGCGGAGGCTCTGACGGATCCGTCGGCTCAACGGGGATCAGCGGAGCGATCCCCGCTGAGCTAAACGGAGCCCACTGACAGAATGGCTGTGTGAAGCCGGCCTAAACCTTTTTCTGACACTTGTTGCTTACAAAACTATTTTTTGCTAGAAAATTACTTAGAACCCCCAAACAACATATATATTTCTTTAACGGAGACCCTACAGAATAAAATGGCGGTCATTGCAATATTTTATGTCACATTGTATTTGTGCAACGGTCTTTCAAAAGCAGTTTATGGGGAAAAAATACACTTCGGTGAATTAAAAAAACAAAACCGTAAAGTTAGCCCAATTTTTTGTAAAATGTGAGAGATGATGTTGCCTCGAATTGTGATTTTTATTCTAAGCAAAAAAAATCACGACTCTCATTTTTTTCAGACTCCTGCAGCTCTAACCTGCAGTGTGCCCATGAGATACCTGATACTCTATCAGAGTGTTTGCCTTCTTCCGAGTCTTCCTTGGCTCCATTGGACATGACAGTCTCCTCACCTGTATCCTGGGAGGACTTTACCACAGTCATGTGGAATTTCATGAGCCAGATAGCACATTTGATTGCTGTTTTGACCGCAGAGGCTATAAGTGTTCTTCCACGCCTTCAGTATCCCTATGTAACCTCCCTGCAGCCTTTCACCAAGACTCTGAGTCCCTTATAACTTGTTCACATGGGCATCAATACCATGTGTTTAAGTGGCATTTATTCAGCTTTTTTTAAAACCTCATAACTGCCCTTTAACACCTGCCATGAATGCTACAATGGGTACAACACGGTGCTGTATACACAGTAACCATAGTGTTGTATTCTGTTTGGTCATGCTAAAAATTAAGCAGAATGTCACTTTCAATATTCAGCTGCTTTCATTGATTTCAATCGTAAAGATCTGTAACTGTACCTTAACAGCATCTATGGAATTTATGGTGTGTTAGTGAAGCATTTATATAGTGTTAGCAGGGCACTGGAGGAAAGGCGGTGGAGGTTCCTGTATCTCAGAATGCACTGGGAAATATTAGAGTGTTCGGATAGGGCAGCTCCAACCACGTCCTGTTTGTACAGAGCAGCCATGTGGTAACACCATCTGCTTCTTTGTGCAGGCAAAAACATCAAGCCAGTCAGCAATACTGACAGTGACAGGCAAGACCAGAGGCATTGAGCTCTATTATTACCAGTGGCAAAGCTTTTTGTGTCAGCAAAGTTGAGCTGGACCAAGCCAAGTTTCCAAGAGATCGAAGTATACAAATCCATCTTGTAGAATTCACAAAAATGACACCACAACCTAACCACCTCACTCAGCTCTTTAGAATGCAACTTCAGCTCTCCACTCCCTTTTCTCTGTACTCTCAGAAAAGCTTTTATAGGTTCTGGACTTTGAATGGTTGTGGAGAGAAGACTGCAGTTAAACCGGTTCAACTTATGTAAGAGGATTTGTTCATCTCTGTGTATCACCTGAGGCCTGTCACTTCACTGGGTATAAAGTGGGTACGGAAAGTATTCAGACCCCCTTAAATTTTTCACTCTTTGTTATATTGCAGCCATTTGCTAAAATCATTTAAGTTCATTTATTTTCCTCATTAATGTAAACACAGCACCCCATATTGACAGAAAAACACAGAATTGTTGACATTTTTGCAGATTTAGTAAAAAAGAAAAACTGAAATATCACATGGTCCTAAGTATTCAGACCCTTTGCTGTGACACTAATATATTTAACTCAGGTGCTGTCCATTTCTTCTGATCATCCTTGAGATGGTTCTACACCTTCATTTGAGTCCAGCTGTGTTTGAGTATACTGATTGGACTTGATTAGGAAAGCCACACACCTGTCTATATAAGACCTTACAGCTCACAGTGCATGTCAGAGCAAATGAGAATCATGAGGTCAAAGGAACTGCCTGAAGAGCTGAAGAGCCTGAAGAGACAGAATTGTGGCAAGGCACAGATCAGTGCCAGATCTGGCCAAGGTTACAAAAAAAATTCTGCTGCACTTAAGGTTCCTAAGTGCACAGTGGCCTCCATAATCCTTAAATGGAAGATGTTTGGGACGACCAGAACCCTTCCTAGAGCTGGCCGTCCGGCCAAACTGAGCTATCGGGGGAGAAGAGCCTTGGTGAGAGAGGTAAAGAAGAACCCAAAGATCACTGTGGCTGAGCTCCAGACATGCAGTCGGGAGATGGGAGAAAGTTGTAGAAAGTCAACCATCACTGCAGCCCTCCACCAGTCGGGGCTTTATGGCAGAGTGACCTGACGGAAGCCTCTCCTCAGTGCAAAACACATGAAAGCCCGCATGGAGTTTGCTAAAAAACACCTGAAGGACTCCAAGATGGTGAGAAATTAGATTCTCTGGTCTGATGAAACCAAGATAGAACTTTTTGGCCTTAATTCTCAGTGGTATGTGTGGAGAAAACCAGGCATTGCTCATCACCTGTCCGATACAGTCCCAACAGTGAAGCATGGTGGTGGCAGCATCATGCTGTGGGGGTGTTTTTCAGCTGTAGGGACAGGACAACTGGTTGCAATCGAGGGAAGGATGAATGCAGCCAAGTACAGGGATATCCTGGACAAAAACATTCTCCAGAGTGCTCAGGACCTCAGACTGGGCCGAAGGTTTACCTTCCAACAAGACAATGACTCTAAGCACACAGCTAAAATAACGAAGGAGTGGCTTCACAACAACTCCGTGTCTGTTCTTGAATAGCCCAGCCGGAGCCCTGACTTAAACCCAATTGAGCATCTCTGGAGAGACCTAAAAATGGCTGTCCACCAACGTTCACCATCCAACCTGACAGGACTGGAGAGGATCTGCAAAAAACTTGTTGCATCTTTCCCAAAAAGACTAATGGCTGTATTAGATCAAAAGGGTGCTTCTACTAAATACTGAGCAAAGGGTCTGAATACTTAGGACCATGTGATATTTCAATTTTTCTTTTTTTAATAAATCTGCAAAAATATCAACAATTCTGTGTTTTTATGTCAATTTGGGGTGCTGTGTGTACATTGAGGGAAAAAAATGAACTTAAATGATTTTAGCAAATGGCTGCAATATAACAAAGAGTAAAAAATGTAAGGGGGTCTGAATACTTTCCGTACCCACTGTATATTAGTGTTTACAACCGCTTTAAAGGCTCCCTTCGACAAGTGATGGAATGCATCCTCCACAGCATTCTCAATCCTTCCTCAATTACAGGATTGCTAAAAACATCCAAATTTAGCCCGGGGTCACAATGCCCACAACTTTCGCACAACTTTGAAGTCGGACCCCAGCGCGACTTCGGCATGATTTTTGATGCGACTTCTTTAACAGACGTCAATGCAAGTCGTACCAAAGTTGGACCAAAAATAGTGCAGGTCGCACCGATTTAGAATGGTTCCATTGCACTGAATGGGGTCCGACTTCTGATGCGACAAGTGCTCCAGAACGATTGTTAAATCAGCGTGAACCAGGCCTTAATTTAAAAACAGAGGGTTTTTTTTTCTCAAAAGTTGTATCATTATAACGAAGGTCCAGAATAAGTTTAAAAAGCGTCAACCTTGCTGTGAAATTGACTCTCTTTGTGTTTTGATGGATTATTGATAAAGTCTTTACCAATTTTACTTCAAGTTGCATTGAGCTACCGGACTTTTTAACTTCTTGTCATGAGAGTTTCAGTATTGGCTGCTCTTTCCTGCAAGCAACTGTTCCTGGTGCTCCATCCTGACAAGTTACTCTTACGGCCTCAGCCAAAGTTATATTGTTCATTCTATGTTACCCAGGATCAGGGCAGCCATCAGAAATTTTGGGGCTCCTTACGCAGCTTTAGCCCTGGTCCCCGGCATCCCACATCCTCCCCCAGTCCCATCTCCTCCGTCCCATTCCTCCTCCGTCTCATCTCCTCCATCCCATGTACTCCTACTCCAGCTCCATTGCCTCCATCCCACGTCTTCCATCTCCTCCTTCTCACATCCTCCTCCTTCTCCAGTCCTATCTCCTCCTCCAGTCCCATCTCCTCCTCCTCCTCCTCCAGTCCCATCTCCTTCATCCCATGTACTGCTACTCCAGTTCCATCTCCTCCTTCTCACATCCTCCTGCTCCTTCTCCAGATCCATGTCCTCCTCCTCCTCCAGTCCCTTCTCCTTCATCCCATTCCTCCTCCAGTCCCATCTCCTCCATCCCATGTACTCCTACTCCAGTCCCATCTCCTCCATCCCACATCCTCCCGCAGTCCCATCTCCTCCATCCCACATCCTCCCGCAGTCCCATCTCCTCCATCCCACATCCTCCCGCAGTCCCATCTCCTCCATCCCACATCCTCCCGCAGTCCCATCTCCTCTACCTCCTCTACCCTGACGCC
>BLSH010378104.1:262373-274918 GCA_018402905.1 Glandirana rugosa | reverse complement strand
CCTCCATCCCATTCTTTTTCCAGCCCCATCTCCTCCATCCCATTCTTTTTCCAGCCCCATCTCCTCCATCCCATTCTTTTTCCAGCCCCATCTCCTCCATCCCATTCTTTTTCCAGCCCCATCTCCTCCATCCCATTCTTTTTCCAGCCCCATCTCCTCCATCCCATTCTTTTTCCAGCCCCATCTCCTCCATCCCATTCTTCCTCCAGCCTCATCTCCTCCATCCCATTCTTCCTCCAGTCCCGTCTTCTCCATCCCATTCCTCTTCCTGCTGTCCCATCTCCTGCATCCCATGTACTCCTACTCCAGTTCCATCTCCTCCATCCCACATCCTCCTTCTCCTGCAGTCCAATCTCCTCCCTCCCACGTTGCGTTCCTCCTGCAATCCCTTCTTCTCCATCCCAGGTTCTCCTCCTCCAGTCCCATCTCATCCATCCCATGTCGTCGTCCTCCCCCAGTCCTATCTCTTCCTACCACAGGAGGGGGGAAGAGGGACTTTTGGGGAGCAGTTGGACAGGTGGGGTGTGGGCAGTGTGTTAGGAGGAGGGCAGTATGACAGGAGGGGGGCAGCGGAACTGGAGGGGGAAGTGTCATGGTGGGGGGGGTGGCGCAGTAGAACAGTTGAAGGGGCAGCAGGACAGGTGGGGGGGCTGAGCCTATGTCCCATCTCCAGGCTTTCTGGGGGCAGCTGCAACAAAGAGCGCGGGTGGCTCCTCCACCCTGACCACCTCCTCCGTCGAGCCCTTCACTGGCACCAACTGCCCCCCCCGCACAGCCAGGCGCACACTGTGGTACCTGAGTGGATGGCAACACAATATCCTGGTCAGGGCAGCCATCAGCGGGGTACAGCCAGTACACAAGTAAGGGGCCAAACCATGGGTCACAATACAGGCCATTATTAACACATAGCAGCTGTCAGAGCGGATCTGCTGCCAGGAAGCAGAGGAGCGTTGAGAGGTGGACGGAACCCACATGTGTGCAGGTTGGGGCCTGACGGCAGGTTACTTGTGTACTGGCTGTACCCCGCTGATGGCGGCCCTGACCAGGATATTGTGTTGCCATCTTCCTATCCTAAGCCTCAGACACAAGTGGGCAAGACTGTCTGCACTTTGGCTGTGGTTCATATGATCAGGTGTTACCGAAGGTCAACTACTGCAATTCATCAGCCGGATTCCCTCTTTGTGCTTCCTTTAAAGGTCCAGTGAAGGGTCACACAGTCCCAAATCTACCATTTTACCATCTACCGTTTTCCGTGATGGCTCATTCTAGCAACTAACGTAACGCAAGTTTTTAAAGTTGCCATCTAGTCTTCAGTTCCTATTTCTCTAGTCGTCTGTTCAGGACAGCACTAGAGAGAAAGGCTCCTCCGGAGTTAGGAAACACATCACCATCAGACTTTAAAGGGCGGTCGCAATCCACTCTTCCTCAGTCTTTTGTGTTTCCTCCTTGGAGGAGGAGGCAGGATGGAGCTTGACTCCCCCTGGGGGCTGAGGAGGCTTGGAAGGGGAAGAGGTTAGTACCTGTGTGCTGCTTGGAGCCCTCGGTAGGGCTCCAGAGGAGGGCTGCCGACTGGCACTTTTCTCCAGCAGAAGTCCAGGAAGGACTGATGCTCCCCACATATCTCCCCACAGAGGGACGCCATAATGTGCGGGGCAGGGAGTAGGCGGCCTGTGAGTTCCGGACGCTGACACTGAAGGAAGGCGGGTTTTCCGCCGCGTCATTTCCGGTTCCGGGTCACGCAAGTAGCGTGGACGCCAGAACATCGGCAGTCTTTTTGAACAGACGCCGGCCGCAGAAGCAGGGCACTCAGCTCCCGGTATTTTTTCTAAAGTGCAACGGCCCAGGAGGACTGCGGTGATGTTGCATGAAGAGGAGAGGCTCACCGAAAGTGGCAGTGGTGCGGCTCCAGCTCAGGTAGGCAAGCACAGAGGTGGTGGACCTACCAGGCTGGAAGGGGGGAGGCGGAGGGGGGTATGACCGGCCAGTGGGTTAGGAACGCCACAGCTATCCTCGAACCACCCCCTGTATTTTGCACTGGATCCTGGCAAAGGCCTGTAAGTCTGGAGCCTGGCTGAGGGAGAGGGGGCGCACAGTGGTGAGGTGATGGTAACCTTATGATGCACCAGGTTCTGACAGCAGCTCCCTGTCCCTCTCTTTTTTTTTTTTTCTTCCCACTCCTTAGCCTCAGCTTAAAGAAGCAGAGAAGTCGGGGGGAAGAAGAGGGTGCCCGTCCTGTGCTACTAAGCTTAAAGAAGGATGGAGTAAGCCACTTTGCAAGCCATGCATAGACAAGCTGGTGTACAAAGAGGCGACCAGGGCGTGCAAGGATTTGATCAATTAAGTCTATGCTGACAGGCCTAGAAACCCCAAAACAGCTAGCAGAAGCACCTCCTGTTTCTCCCCCAAGGGAGAACGAGGAAATGGGATGAGATCCTGGACTCCCTGGAGAAACCAAGTGTAGCATCTACTTCTAGGGGCACTCCAGACCAGGAATCAAGGTCACCCAGATACAAGCTCTTGCTGCAGGAAGTAGAGTCCTTGTTGGGTGTGATTTATGAAACGTTGGAGGTGAAAGTAGAGCAGGCGGAGCTATCTCTGCACGACTGAATGTACCAAACCTTGAAGGAGGAACAAGGCAGAGTCTTTCCGGTCCATAGCGCACTTTCAGACACCATCAAGAAAGAATGGTCAGAGCCAGAGAAAAAGCTCTTTTTTTCCCTAAAAGTCTGAAGAGAAGATATCCTTTTAGTGAAGTCCCCTCCTGTATATGGAGCAAAGTTCCAAAAACTCGATTTGGCTTTCTCTCAGTGCGCAAAGTCTACAGACCTTTCCTTTGAGGACATGGATATTCTGAAAGAGCCCATGGACAAAAGGATGGAGATTCTGCTGAAGCGGTCCTGGGAGGTGTTAATGGCTAGCCTTAAGCCAACCATGGCCATGACAGTAGTAGCCAGGAACCTTGAAGTCAGCCTAGATAAACTAAAGTCACATCTAGAAGGAGGTACCTCACGCAAGGATATACTAGACTCCCTGCCCATGCTGGAAAAAGCGGCCGGCTACATGGCAGACGCCTCAGCAGAAGCGGTAAAGCTGTCCGCAAAAACTGCAGCACTTGTCAATTCCTTGCGTAGAGCCTTGTGGCTGAAATCCTGGTTAGGGAACCCGGCCTCCAAAATTATGCTCTGCAGCATCCCTTTTGAGGGGGGCCTTTTTGTTCAGTCAGGACCTGGACAAGGTCTTAGACCGAACAGCCGACAAGAAAAAATCCTTTCCGGTTAAAAACAAAAAAACTCCGGCAAGACGGTTTTTTTTTGTCCCCAAAGGGCTCAGGAAAGACCACAAAGAGACAGTGGGGGAAAGGGGAGCAAAGGAGGAGCATTCTCCTTTCCTCTCCTAAAAAAAAAATCCCAAAAGTCTCAGGGACTCCATCCCGGTGGGAGGGAGATTGGGGCAGCACCTCCCACAGTGGGAAAAGATTACCCCAAGCAACTTTATTCAAGGGATTATCCGAGAGTGTTATCGGATTCACCTAAAAGGGTCACCACCCACGAGGGTGTTAGTGACTTCCCCTCCCAGGGACCCCAAAAGGCGTCGGCCCTACGGGCACAAATTGCCGATCTGCTAGACCGGCGAGTATTGGCCCCAGTACCTCGAGAAGAGATAAACCAGGGTTTTTACTTGCACGTTTTCGTGGTATGAAAACCGTCAGGCAAGTACCGCCTCATATTAAACCTGAAAGCCCTGAATGAATGGGTAGTTTACAAAAGATTCAGGATGGAGACTATCTGGACCGTGAAAGCTATTCTCCCCCCAGATTGTTTTATGGCATCCCTCGACTTGAGGGATGCTTACTTACGCGTACCCATCCACGGGGAATCACAAAAACTACTGAGAATCACGATCAGATGGGGGAAAGAAGTTCATCTACAATTCAGGGCCCTGCCATTTGGCCTGTCGTCCTGGCGGAGGCGCTGGCCCCTCTTAGGCTGAGGGGGATAGCGGTCATCCCTTACTTAGACAACCTTTTATTTTTTGCCCCCTCCGAGCACCAGCTGCAAAGGGACCTGTGTTCAGCCGTCACCTTCCTGGAAAGCCTGGGATGGCTGCTGAACAGAGAAAAATCAAACCTGACACCACCCCAGACTCTTCGCTATCTAGGTTTTACAGTGAATTCAGTGGAACAAAAGGTCTACCTCACAGAAGAAAAGGTAGAGACGGTGAAGGCCATGGCTGCATCTTTCCAAACCAACCTGGCTCTGTCAGTTCGGCCATGTCAGGATTGGGTCTCCTACAGGCAACGGTCGCATCAGTCCCATGGCCATAGCCCACTGCAGGTGCCGATAGGCAGAGATCCTGAGGAACTGGGATGGGATTCAGGGGTCCCTGGACAAAACCTTTCGCCTATCCGCAGAGGCAAAAGGGTGGTTGTGGTGGTGGAGGGACAAGACGAACCTGGTCCGGGGCCTTCCATGGGCCATTCCAGTATCCATTCAGATCACCACGGACACTAGCACCTGGGGGGACCCACTGTGGTCCCAAGGTGACACAGGGTCGCTGGTCCAACGCAGAATCCAGAAGGTCAGCGAATTGGAGGGAACTGCAGGCAATTTGGGAAGCCTTAAGGGTTTTTTTTCCAAAGGCCTAAGAGGACACCACGTACAAGTTCTCTCGGACATTATAATGGCAGTCTCGTATATCAACAAACGGGGGGGCACGAGGTGTCAGTCTCTGATTCGCTTGACAAACATCATGTTTCGATGGATCTAGAAGAACTTGGAGTCAATCTCGGCAGTCCACTTCAGGGGTGTGGACAACCTCTGGCAGATTTCTTGAGTCGGCATCCGATTCTGAAAGCCGAATGGTCGCTGAAAAAAGAAGTCTGTCAGCAGCTGATGGAAAAATGGGGTCACCCAGAGGTGCACTTATTTGCCAACAGAGAGAATGCCAAACTCCCAAGATACTTCTCACTGGAAAGAGACGCAAGGGCCCAGGGAATAGATGCTCTGGCACAAGGATGGCCATACAACCTATCTTATGCCTTTTTTTTGTTCAAACTCATTCCCAGAGTAATAAGGAAATTTCTGCAGGAGAGCATCAACATGATTCTAGTGGTCCCATATTGGCCACGGAGACTGTGGTTCTCCATGCTGCTGCACCTAGCAGTAGAACCTCCCCTAATATTGCCCGAAAGGGAACACCTACTTTTTCAAGGACTGGTTCTGATGTCTAAGATGATGATCTGGTGCCTGAGATTGTCCGCTTGGTATCTGAAGAAAGCCTCCTGAAAGCAAAGGGGCTCTCAGATGGAGTAGTTAACACTATCCTGTCTAGCAGGAAGCGGGTAACCCAAGCCATTTATTCCAAGTATTGGAAGGTTCTTTGTGTTTACCTAAATGCCAAGAAAATGGCAGCAGGGATCCCAGCTGTCCTGGAGTTTTTACAGGAGGGCACGGATCAAGGGCTCGCCATTAGTGCTTTAAAAGTACAAGTGGCGGCTCTGTCAGTGTTTCTGGAATTTGGCTTTAAACCCGCTGATCAGCAGGTTCTTCAAGGGGCTGGCAAGAATTAGACCTGTTCCTTTTAAAGTCCTCCCTAAATGGGACCTGTCCATGCTACAAGGATGGATAGCACTATCCCTGGGGGGAGGCCTGTCTCTGAGATTGATTACTCTAAAGACAGCTTTTTTGGTAGCCATTATGACAGCTAGACGGGTGAGCAACCCTTCTTTCAGTTTTTTGATGACAGGCTGGTGTTGCGAACGGACCCGGGGTTTCTACCCAAGGTGGTGTCTAAGTATAATAGGTCTCAAGAGATCGTTCTACCTTCCTTCTCAGCATCTCCAATTTAATCAGTTAGATGTAAGAGCTTGTGTCCTATGATACCTTGAAGTATCCTAAGAACTTAGGAAATCAAATGCCCTTTTTGTACTGCACGCTGGCAAAAAACTGGTTTCAAGCTTCAAAAAACACAATCACTTGTTGGATAAAGGAAGCTATTGTGGAGGCATACAAAGCTGTGGGAAAAGAGTGTCCTTTTTCCGCCATCGCCCATTCCACTCGGGCGCTATCTGCTTCCTGGGCTGAGCGAGCTGGAGCAGCGCCAGAACAGATCTGTCGGGCCGCAACATTATCAAGCTACTCAACATTTATTAAACATTATAGTTTGGACCTTATCTCCGTGCAAGACCAGGCGTTTGGGAGAAAGTTCCTTCAGGCAGTAGTCACCCCCCCCCCAAAATCTGGTAAGTTCTTGTTGATCCTCTCTAGTGCTGTCTTGGACGGACGACTAGGGAAAACCAGAGTTAGACTTACCGCGGTAACTCTGTTTCTAGGAGTCGTCCAGGACAGCAGGGATTCCCTCCCTATATGCTGTTATAACTTTGGACAAGCGTTTTTGTTTCTTACAGAACCTGTTATTTGCTGGTGGAGTTCTCGGGTAAAGAAGAGTGGATTGCGGCCGCCCTTTAACCACTTCAGCCCGGAAGGATTTCACTCTGTAGGACCAGAGCACTTTTTGCGATTCGGCACTGCGTCACTTTAACTGACAATTGTGCGGTTGTGCGACATTGTACCCAAACAAAATTTGCGTCTTTTTCCCCCCACACATAGAGGCTTTGTTTGGTGGTATTTGATCCCCTCTGCATCATTTATGTTTGCCACTATAAATAAAAAAAGAGCGACAATATTGCAAAAAACAAAAACAAAAAAACAAACAAAAAAAAACAGTTTTTCTTACTTTTTGCTATAATAAAAATCCCAAAAAAAAAAAAAAAAATTTCATCAGTTTCGGCCGATTTATATTCTTCCTCATATTTTTGGTTAAAATCGCAATCTGCGTTTTATTGATTGGTTTGCGCAAAAGTTGCCGCATTTATGGATGATGAGAATTCATTTCTGGGGTTTTTCTTTTTTACATTTTTTACTAGTAATGGCGGCGATCTGCGATTTTTAGCGGTACTGCGATATTGCGGCGGACATGTCGGACCATTTTGACACTTTTTTTGGGACCATTGGCATTTATACAGCGATCAGTACTATAAAAATGCACTGATTACTGTGTAAATGCCATTGGGTTAACCTGGAGGGGGTGCTCTAAGGGTTAAATGTGCTCCCTAGGCATGTTCTAACTGCAGGGGGGGGGGGGGAGTGATCACGGCTTACATATACAGGAAGCCTGTGATCACAGCCCTTCCCCCTCTATGAGAACGGAGATCCGTGTTTACATACACGGACCTCTGTTCTTTCACTGCGGGGGGCGGGGGGTGGGGGGCATCGCGGCTAGCCGCTCCCCCGTACACAGTGAGCGCGCCACCAGCGGCGCAAGTGCATTCATAGTACGCGATCTTACAGCTGCCGTCCTATGATGGCGGTTTGCGATAAGAGCCATCTTACCGCCGTCAAACTACGGTTGGCAGTCGGCAAGTGGTTAAAGTCTGATGGTGATGTATTTTCTGCCTTCGGAGGAGGAGCCTTTCTCTCTAGTGCTGTCCTGGACAACTCCTAGAAACAGAGTTACCGGTAATTCTAACTCTGGCTTTTTATGACTTTTTACAGTGGCGGCTGGTGCTCCAGCTGGTTTGAGTGGAGATGACAAACAAAAAACCCAAACCCGCAAAAACTCAGTCAAAAGCCATAAATTCACGATCTTTGTAATTCTTTAACATTCTGCACATTCCAATGCATCTTGCCACTTTACTTTCCTTTGTACATTTGTTCAAGAACATTATGGGTCCTTTCACATGGGCTTTCTGTGTAAAGGGTCCATTTTTGCTCAGCTCCGCTGATCCCCGCTGAACCAACGGATGACAGTTTCGTCTTCACTCACTGAGCGGCGATGGAACTCTGAGAGCTCCGCTCTCCTCTATGGAGATCGGATGAAAATGGACCACCTGTCTGTTTTCATCCAATTCGATTCTACATACAGATGGAAAATAGGGTTTCCATCAGTCTGTATTTCACGGATCGGATCGGAAAGAGGCGGATGTCAGCGGACATGTCTCCGCTGACATCTGCCGCTCCATAGGGCTGCATGGAGCATCCGTTCAGGTGTGCCTGAAAAACGGACAGGAAGATCTGAACAAAAAGCCCATGTGAAAGGGCCCTAAGAAAAATAACATAGAAATCACCTGATAAAAATGCATTTTTTGCTGACTTTCAATCGTGTTTTTTTTTTTTTATAAACAGGAGTTTTACCAGGATGGAAATGGACCAGAACACGTTGGCGTTTACAATTTAACAAAAGGAGTGAACAGGTTTTGTCTTTCAAAACCAGGTGATTTATGTTTGTTTATATATTTTTGTCTTTAGATCTATCTCTAGTGCAGGGATAAGCAATTAGCGGACCTCCAGCTGTTGCAAAACTACAAGTCCCATCATGCCTCTGCCTCTGGGTGTCATGCTTGTGGCTGTCAGAGTCTTGCTATGCCTCATGGGATTTGCAGATCTGCAACAGCTGGAGGTTCGCTAATTTCATGTCTCTGCTCTAGTGTCTCCATTGGAGGATTTCCCCTTGCTTTGTTCTCTTTTGAAAATTCAGTGTTTGGATTTGCCGGTGTTTTTGGTTTCACATACAATGGTATCAGAACAGAGTTGGTGAATCTCCCTAGTGGACAGAGCAATGAAAGCCTGACAATATGTATAACCCCTTTCCCTTCTTTATCCAAAACTAAAAAAGTTTTCCTTTACATTACAGTGGTTGCAAAGGCTATTTTTTTAAAACTAAAATAATAAAGTTTTTTACTTGGAAGAAGCAGTAGAATTGCACACAGCGGTCCCTTGCCTCCTCTTCTGGAGTCCCCCGCTGGCACTCTCTGCTCCTTTTTTGTGGCTGCCCCCAAAGCAATCCGTATGCTATAGAGACACGCTGTGCGCTCAGCCACACCCCCTGTTCCCTGCTCAGAGAATTTGACTAATAGCAGCAGGAGCTTATGGCAGGCCTACCTCTGAAAGCGCTAAATACCTTGCTTTGTGTGACTTCGGTATGTTTCAGTGACATGCCCAGAACAGGCATTAAGGAGATTTCCTTTCACTTCCTGCTCTATAGCCAAAACAGGAGGCAGGTGAAAATCCCTCCTAAGTGAGGAAATCCCTTGTTGTCACCAGGACTATTGTCCCCATTGGAAGTGTTCCCCTTTATTTTCTGTTCTGGTGACAGCCCAAAATTTGCAAATTTTTTTTCACTTTCACTCATGATGATAATGATAAACAGGACAAGTCTCTTTAAAAGGTACCCAGACGGCAATTAAAACCTGATTGGTGTTCTTATCCCTCTCCACTCTATCCCCTATCTGATACTACAAAAAAAGAAAAAAAAAAAAGCTTGCCTTTAGTCATACTTTGGCTCTTTTTAAATGCAGTTTCGCTTTTTTTAAAATGTATTTGTTTTATTTTAGAAAGCACTTAACCATGTTAAGGGCCGCAACATTTGGCCGAAGAAAGACTTAAAAATAACAATATACAGTTCTTAAAAAAAAAAAAAAAAAAAAAAAAAAAAAAAAAATAGTTGAACAAGGTCTATAAAGCAGTCACAGTAAGCACCAGGATGGGCAGCAGTCGTTGACAATTGATAGGTGGCGATGATGGAAAGGGGGGGGGGGGTTATGGAGGTTCACTTTAATTGGTCATGGGCTTTACACTTGATTTGCATTCTTCCTATAAGAAAGTGAAAGGGCAAATATTGATAAAGCAATGGCTATAAATGAAAGGACTCTTCACGGTCTGATACGTATGCTGTATTTTATCTACAGTATCAATATCATAATAACTTTGATTTTACTGGATTCAAGAGGAAAGAAAAATATGTAGTAGCCCATTGTACTACACTGATGAAAACAGCATTCTTTAGCTTTTTTTACATGAAACTGGTATTTTAATAGATGCTTTTCCCAAACGGTCAACAAAAGGTTTTCTTAAGCCTATGGGGCCCCCAAAGTCTATTGGAAAGTCTACACTACTCCCCTTTCAAGTTTTGCTTTAGATTGCAATTCTGACCTGCCTCCTTGATTACTACAGTTCAGTATAGGGACTTGCATAACATTATGTGATTCTGGGGTGAAGGGGTTGACCTGGGCTCTGTCTTGGTGCTGGACCTTTTTCTAATATACAATGTACTCCTGGATTTCAGAGCTCCCTTATGTACGCAGAAGATCTTTTTAATGACTTCTGTGGGAAAGTACCCCCCCATTTTGCCTACTGGTTGTGTGATGCACTGGTTTAGATGTTTTGTGATATGGCCGGTTCACTTTTAACTAGAGCTGCACAGTTCTGGATAAAATGAGAATCACAATTTTTTTGCATAGAATAAAGATCAATAAAGATTCTAGGCGTAACATCATCTTTCACATTGTACAAAAAAATTGGGCTAACTTACGTTTTTTTTTTTTTTTTTGTTAATTCATTGAAGTGTATTTTTTCCCAAAAAATTGTGTTTGACAGATCGCTGCGCAAATACAGTGTGACATAAAATATTACAATGACCGCCATTTTATTCCTTAGAGTCTTCTAAAAATATATATAAATAATGTTTGGGGGTTCTACATAATTTTCTAGCAAAAAATACTGATTTTAACTTGTAAGCAACAAGTGTCAGAAAAAGGTCTGGTCTTTAAGTGGTTAAACTGCCCTCATTTGCAGACCGAAGTTCATCCCTTTGATCTAAAATAACTAAATTATACAATTTTTTTTTATCTCAACGCTGAGCGATGTTGTGGTAAACTTTGCTGGCTGCCTTTTTTTTTGACAGCTCTGAGCAGAGAACAGCTCTGTACTTGTTACATGAATCGTGGAAATGCTGGATTAAGATCGTGAGGGGGCTTGAATGAATCAAGATCGTGATTTTTTGTGACGATTATTCGTGCAGTTCTACTTTTAACTGAAAGCTATAAAAACAAAGCAAGTTGCATTGTATTCTATAACTATTCTTGTTTTCTGCTTATTTCATCTATATTTTAGGTGTTTACAAAGTAACACCACGCTCTTGCCATCGATTTGAGCATGCTTACTACACTTATGACACGTGAGTATTTTATTTTCAATTGCTTTTTGTTGAAGAACAACTTTGCTAATAACTATTTACACCCAGACTGGTAAAATTACTACAAAGTAATTTCCCAGAAATACCCTTTCTTTCTCGTCCATTAAAGGGACACAGGAGTTATTTAGATTGTTGGATTATACTGCTGCCTACATGAGCAATAGATACTGGCAAAAAGAAAAACAAAAAGGCATGCACAGGACAACCATGCCCACAAACATGACCCAGTTTTTTGCAAGTGTCCTCAGATTTTTTTTCTTATTTACAGCTTTTGATAGATTCATGACAAATATGTTAAATCTTGGATGCCTATCTTCTTAGCCAATGAATGCTGGTATATTCATGCTGAATATGTTAAATCCTCAAAGCCAACAAACACAGATTTCTCTTTCGTTCATTGACAGACACAGCGTTCCATTATTCTTTAACATAGGGTTATATCGTCCTCTACATGAGTAGGACTAGGCAGAAAAAAAAGACTTAACTACGCCTATGGGCAGTCCTAGGTGATATACAGTTGTGTTCAAAATTATTCAACCCCCACTGAAATTGATTGTTTTGGTCGGTTTGACATTGATTATGATCATTCAGTCATCCTGCTTACAATTAAATCAAAGAGGCACGTGTAGGTCAGACAAATATAACATAACATTTATAATGAAATAACCACAAATGTCTTTTCTGAGCTCACATCATTATCAGTTTTATTCAACCCCCAAGTGACATTCAATCTTATACTTAGTACAACATCCTTTTACAGTTATAACAGCTTTTAAACGTGAAGCATAGCTTGACACAAGTGTCTTGCAGCGATCTACGGGTATCTTCGCCCATTCATCATGGGCAAAAGCCTCCAGTTCAGTCACATTCTTAGGCTTGCGCACTGCAACTGCTTTCTTTAAGTCCCACCAGAGGTTCTCAATCGGATTTAAGTCTGGTGACTGCGATGGCCACTTCAAAATGTTCCAGCCTTTAATCTGCAACCATGCTCTAGTGGACTTGGAGGTATGCTTGGGATCATTGTCCTGTTATAAGGTCCAACGTCTTCCAAGCCTCAGGTTTGTGACTGCATCACATTGTCATCCAATATCTCCTGGTACTGAAGAGAATTCATGGTACCTTGCACACGCTGAAGCTTCCCAGTACCTGCAGAAGCAAAACAGCCCCAAAGCATCGATACGAAGTGCAAATTTTCGACAATATTGACATTTTCCTACAACATGATTCATATTCTAACTTACAGTGAACCCCCAACTTATTTTGACTATTACTACACTCGAGTCTTTTCTGTAAACACCAATAAAGTAATATTTACAATACAATATAAACAGACTGGATGTGCACGGAGAAACTAAATTAACATTCGTCCTACTGACTTACTAGTATTAGTTACAGTTTGGCTGGTTTTGTTAGTTAAAGTCACCCCCAACTTATTAAAACTTGTGTTGACATATAGTGGATCCTGACGGGTATCCGCATCAATTCAGAAAAAAAAGACGGATCAGGATGAGTAC
>BLSH010378104.1:243504-262216 GCA_018402905.1 Glandirana rugosa | reverse complement strand
ACTCTACGCTTCAGGTAGCGCACAGCAGTCGAAGTCAGAATCTTCTTTCTGCCACGACCAGGTAGCGTTTCAACAGTGCCCTTTGCCTTGAATTTGCGAATGATGCTTCCTATGGTGTCTCTTGGTATGTTTAACATCTTTGCAATCTTCTTATAGCCATTGCCCTTCCTGTGAAGAGTAATCACCTGTTCTCTTGTCTTCCTGGACCATTCTCTTGACCTCACCATGTTTGTAACCACACCAGTAAATGTCTAGGAGGAGCTGAGTATCACAGTCATTTTAAAGCTGCCTAATTGGTGCTTATTAGGCTTTATTGCTGCTCCCTGATATCCACAGGTGTTTTCAATGCCTGATTGAAAACACTTCATTGAACCTCTGTTCTTCAGAGTGGTAGTCTTTAAGGGGTTGAATAATTATGTCAATGAAGAATTCACAAAAGAAACATTTACTACTGTATTACAAAACTAATTGATGTCATTTTAGTTGCATATGGTTCTTTAAGAAGTCCTTTTAGGATTTCATTCAGAATACAATTACAAATGTACACTAAATTCCCTAAAACCATTTACAGCATTGGGGGTTGAATAATTTTGAACACAACTGTACACTCCCCTCTCTGCTATAGGCCTTCAGTTTTTTTCTGCCTAGTCAGGAGTAAGGACGTAGTTCCCTGCTGGGATTTCTAGTCTTGACAACTTTTTTGTTTTCTTTTTTTTCCTGGATTTTTTTCCGATGAGATCTACAATCAACTGCCGGGCTGGGTGATGGACTGGTCACTAAGGACCAGAGGGTCTCCCCAGTCTGTCCTGTCAGTGCGTGCAGACCGCAGCTACATGCTAGGTCGGCCGCGACATAGCCCCACTAGACGGGGGCTGGCCCTGCAAGTTACACATCTCACGATGTCGAATGTGACCGGGTCTTGGCCTGAGTCGCAGCATTCCTCATGGCCGACAACCCCCCCACTTAGGTGGTGAGGAGGATCTGTCTGGCAGCGTACCCGCATGGCTTTTGCTGGATCGGTGAGTAGGGGGCCCCCACCTTTCCTTCCCTGGATGGGGTGTGGGGTGCGGATACTCCCTGGGGAGGTCGGTCCCTCCGGGGTTCACCTCCTCCCTCCGTTCCCAGGTTAGGCCCAGGCTTCTGGCTTAGGTGCCTTTTTTGGACTCCCTTTCCCACCCCCTCCCACCCTAGGGGTTTTCACTGGGGATGGGGTACCCTCTTGACCCATCTGCTGCCTTAGTTGGACTGGGGGGCGGGTGACCAGAAGGCCACAATTGTAGCCGCCTGCAGCGGCCCTCCAGTAATTTAGGTCGAGTGGGGCTCCAGGGCAGGTGGCGGAGGCCACTGCCTCCCGTGGCAGCCCATCTGGCCTCCGTTCCGCGGCTCTGGGCGGTCCGGTCCACCAGCAGACCGTGCACTCGCAGCCGAAAATTTAGGCCACGGCTTTTGCGGCCTACTAGGCGGCTTTCGGCCTACTAGGCCTCATGGCCTCCTTCTAGCAGAGGGGCGACCTTTGGGTGAGCCCTTTGTGGGTGTCTCACGTGTGGGGCCCGACTCGGCTTCCCCTGTGCGGGGCCCGGCTCGGCTTCCCCTGTGCGGGGCCCGGCTCAGCTTCCCCTGTGCAGGGCCCGGCTCGGCTTCCCCTGTGCGGGGCCTGGCTCGGCTTCCCCTGTGCGGGACCTTGGGCAGCACCACTGGAGGGCCTCAGCGTTTGCCCCCTGTGCGGGGCCTCAGCGTTTGCCCCCTGTGCGGGGCCTCAGCGTTTGCCCCCTGTGCGGGGCCTCAGCATTTGCCCCCTGTGCGGGGCCTCAGCGTGTGCTCCCTGTGCGGGGCCTCAGCCAGTGCTCCCTGTGCGGGGCCTCAGCCAGTGCTCCCTGTGCGGGGCCTCAGCCAGTGCTCCCTGTGCGGGGCCTCAGCCAGTGCTCCCTGTGCGGGGCCTCAGCCAGTGCTCCCTGTGCGTGGCCTCAGCCAGTGCTCCCTGTGCGGGGCCTCAGCCAGTGCTCCCTGTGCGGGGCCTTGGTGGTGGCCCCTATGCAGGACCTCAAATGGCGTCCCCCGTGCATGACCTCGATGGGCGTCCCCCGTGCATGACCTCGATGGGCGTCCCCTATGGCTGATTCCCCCTGTGAGGGGCCTCAGCCTGTGCCCTCTGTGAGGGGCCTCAGCCTGTGCCCCCTGTGCAGGGCTTTGGTCGGTGCTTTGGCGAGGGGCCTCAGCCTGTGCCCCCTGTGTGGGACCTCGGACAATCTGGCCACAGTCGTGGCCCACCTTTACGAGTCGGTGGCCATGCTCCCTGTCCAGTCAGGTAGTAAGGATGTTTCCTCCACAACTGAAGTGATGTATGGGTGCCGTCTGGCACGGCAAAAGCATTCTCTTCTCCCTCCTATCTGGCAACATTTGCCCATGAAGAATGGAAGGGTCAACAGCGCTCTTTTGTGCCTCCAAAGAAGCTTGTGGGGGGGAAGGGGGGAAGGTACATCTCTTCCAGTCTGAAATAGAAAAGGAGCCACGTCGCAGACGCGGTCCTCCTTTCGAGACAAACAGTTGCTTTCATTCTTCAGGGTCCACTGTCAGGGGTTCAAAACCTTTCAAACCCTCTGGAGGTTTCGGCCTGACCTGGTCTGGCAAGATGAGATCGTGTGTTTTCTGACCTGCGGACAATGCCTCTTCAGCTTGAGGGTGCAAGCTCACTCATGTCTGGAATGGGAGGGACGTCTTGATCTTGTCCAGTTACAAGATGGTGTTACAGCCTTGTTCCCCAAAATCATTTTTTTCCCTCCCATTAGGTGTCTGTCACCGGACCGTTTGCAGTTCTCCTCGTGGGGCTGTACAAGCCCTGTTTCTTCACGGTGTGCTTGTCCCAGTTCCTGTCGCAACGGTTTTTCGGGGGTTTTCCTCAGTCCTGTTCACGGTCAAAAAAGGTGGAGGGCATGGTGCATTGAATTCTGGACCTCAAGGCTCTGACTTCTTTTTGTGGGTACGGTAGTTCAGAATGGAGTCCATCCGCACGGTGATAGTGTCCCTTACTCATAGGGACTTATTTGACATCACAAATGCCTGCTTACGCATTCCACTATGTACCCGACCTCAGCATTCCCTCCATTTTGCTGTGGGAGGAGAGCATTACTGGCTTGTGTTGTTGCCTCTTTGGTCTCGCTGTCACTCCCCTGGTTTTGTCACCGGTCCTGGGCTACCTGGACGTTTTTTTTCTGCAAGCAGAGTCCTCGTCTGCCCCGTGGGTCCTACGTAGCTCATATACAGGCCTTGACAGAATACAGTTGGCTTCTATACTACCTGGTGTCCGCACTGGCTCTTTACAGAACACTGTGTTATCTGGGCCTGACCTGGACTCCAGTTCTGGCCAGAATGTTTCTAGATCTGGACAAAACTACAGGAGTTGCTTGCCGCATTTCATCTACTGTTGTCCGGCAGGTGGGGCTCCCTGTGGACCTGCATGCGGGGTTGTTGGGCCTAATGGTATCTGCCTTCGAGGCGTTTCCATTTGCACAGTTTCATGCAAGCTCCCTTTAAAGGATATACTGGCATAATGGGACTAATGCCTGAGGTCTCAACAATCGGGTCGGCTGGGCCAGGAAGCCAGGGGTTCCCTGGTCTGGTGGCTTCGCTCTTAGGTTCTTTACAGAGCAAATCCTTTCTCCCCGTGTTTGGATGGTGGTCACCGGTGGGGAAGTGTCCTGGGACTGAGCTCTGTCGGCTCAAGGTCACTGGACGTTGGAAATATCCAGACTACCAATTAAATATCCTGGACCTTCAAGGGCTCAGACTTTGTCTGGATCGTGGGCGGATCGACTTAGGGGGTTCCCGGTGCGAATCCAGTCTGCAAGAGCAACAGCGGTAGCTTATGTCAATCACCAGGGTGGAACGAATGGAGTGTTGGCAGTCCTGGCAGTAGCCAGAAATTCTCCGGTGGGCAGAACTTATCGTTCCGGACCTCTCCAACATACGTTTCACCGGAGTGGAATACTGGCAGGCGCATGCCTCAGGCGGCTAGTGTGGGACCACGTGTGGGTTCCTTTGCTGGGCCGTGTTTCTTCGTGCATCCCGGCTCAACAGAAAGGGACCGAGAGCTCGGGCACGGTCACGGGATCTTCTGGTGGGCTGTTCACATGCTTTGGTGGCCTGAGGGGCTAGTCTCATTTGGTCTAGGCTTTTCCTCTTCGCCAGCTTCGGCTGTGGCCTTTGCACCGGATCATGCCCGCAGGGATTCCGGCCACTCTGTTGGTTCCAGATTGGTACTGTTGGTCTAGGTAAGCGGACCTGGTATGCCTGGTCGTCGATGTTCCTTAGTGACTGCCCTTCAAGGAGGATCTGCGGTACCTAGGGCCGTTCTTCCATCTTACTTTTACAGTTGCTGGTTTTGTTTTGACGACCTGGCTGTGATAGCCAGGTGCTGTTGTTCCGGCACTGCTGAAGACTAAGGAGTTTCCCTCCAAGAAAAGATGCCACTGGACGTGAAGCTTTCGTCCTTGGTGGTTCCGATTCTGCCCTTCCTTCACGGGGGATTGAGCAGACTAGGGCTTGAGTACCATCGAGTACCAGGTGTCAGCTTTGGCAGTCTTCTTCAGCATCCCCTGGTCTCGCACTCCCTGGTGCATACCTTTGTTCAGGGGCTTGACGTCTGTCTTCACTGGTGCGGTCTCTTCTACCGCCATGGTGTCTGAACTTGGTGTTTTCAGTTTTACAGAAGCCTCTGTTTATGGAGATTTGGGGATTCCCCTGCTTTCTCTGTGTTAGTAGGTGGCCTATGTTGGTGGCTATCTACTTCTTCTCGCAAGGTGTCAGGACTGGTGACGTTATCTTGTCATACACCTTACCCGGGGTTCAGCAAGGATACCGTGGGTTTTTGCCCTCATCTACCATGCCACCACTGTTTTCCTTTTGAATAAGGACATCGTGTTACCCTCTCTGTGTCCCTTGTCAACATATCCTACGGAATTTGGGGTGATCGGGTGTATTGCCAGCCCCTGAATCTTTTCAGAGGTCAGACTCATGGTTTGTGATTGCAGTTGGACCAAGTACAGGGCTGTCTACTGCGTTTGTGACCATTTCTGGATGACTCAGACAGATGATGACTCTGACCTATTCTGTCGGGGGTCGGGTTCCTCCTTTTCCCTGTTACGGCGCACTCTACTCAGTGCTCAGTGTTGCTTGGGTTTTCTGTCATCACGCGTCAGTTGCGCAATTTGACAAGATGGCCTTCTGGTCGTCGGTGTACATTTTCGCAACATTCTACGAAGTGGATGTGTGGGCATCTGCAGATGCTTATTTTGGCCGCATTTTTTGCAGACTGCGGTTTGGAGGGTCTATCCCCTCTCGAGGACGTATTGTTCAGGTGGGCTCCCAATTGTTCTGCGTTGAGCTCCTGTTACCTGGTTGGCTCTTGTGTTTGCCTTGGGATTTCTTTTTTTCGTTATCCCACCCCTCATGTTTGGCACTACTTTGGGACATCCCTATGGTAAAGAATAATGGAATGCTGCATCTGTCAATGAACGAAATAGAAAATAGGATTTTTTGACTTGCTGTAAAATCCTTTTCTCTGAGTTTGACAGACACAGCACCCACCCCTCTTAGGAGTTTTGGTGCTTCTTATACTGTTTGTTACTAAACTGAAGGCCTATAGCAGAGAGGGGGGTGTATATCACCTAGGACTGCCCATAGGCGTAGTCGAGTCTTTTTTTCTGCCTAGTCCTACTCCTGTAGAGGACGAAATTAACCCTATGGTAAAGAATAATGGAACGAGCGGTGGCGTGACCGAGATGGCCACCTGAGCAGACTTGTAGTGAGCGAGCTCCAGGCCATCTCTCTGCTTCTCACCCGTTTCACTGCAGCTGCTGACCTATTGATTGGCTCTTGAGGAGGGGATTACCCCCGGGAACGGCATGACCAAGGGCAAGGGATACTACAAAACCTGCGCCTCTCTAGCTAACACATGTCCAACTTCTCCCAGCACCTGCCGGCGTGGGAAAGCTTCCCGCTGCTGCGATCAACATGGCCTCGCAGACAGAGGACGCCGACCTGGACCTGGCTGCTCATTCTAAATTCAATGCCCTAATGCAGGCCATCAATAACTACCTAACTACCTTAACAGGAAAAATCGAATCCGTGCAGATGGACATCGGCCTCATGAGGAGGGACATGGACACATTCCGGGCCAGGCTCACTGAAGCGGAGTGCAGCTTGGGGGACACAGAGGATGGATTACAGGAGCACAACGCTTTATTACATGTGAAGACCCTGGAGAGCCGTGCTGAGGACGCTGAGAATCTGAGCAGAAGAAATAACCTCCATATAGTGGGTCTCCCGGAGGGCACTGAGGGGAATGATCCATTAACCTTCATGGAGCGACTACTGCGGTACCTCCTGCCACAAGCTCGGTTCTCTGAATTATTTGTAGTGGAGAGGGCACACAGAATGCCTGCTGCCGTGGCATCCCAGGAGCTCCTCCAGGTACGTTCATATTCCGGCTACTAAATTACAGGGACCGGGATCTTGTCCTCCATGAGGCTAGGAAGGTGGATGTCCTGCGCCATGAAGGTACAAGACTAATGATATTTCCCGACTACTCAATCGAGACCCAGAAGCTTCGGAGATCGTTTGATCATGTAAAGCTCAACCTGAGAAACAAGAAAATTTAAATACAGCAGGCTTTTCCCTGCACAGCTGAGATTTCAGGATGGCGAGACAGTCCGGTTTTTCGCTTCACCAGAGGAAGCGGCACAGTGGCTGGAGATCCTTCCCAGAGGTTGAACACTACGAGTCCCCTTATCTGCTGCATTCTGTCTGGGAGCTGAGATATGAGTCTGGGGATATGGGAGGTTTGCCTACTGTTCTCTGGTATATATTAACTTAATCCTTCTCTTTCCTCTGACTGTGGGGAACTGTTCCATTGCTCCCCAACCAGCTCTCTAACATATCGGCCTATTGACTGTTAATGGATAATGTTGTGGGGTCGTTCGTATACCCCTGAGTTTCCAGTTTGGGGGGGGGGCGTTGTGCCCCTGGTTTCATCTTTACATCACGTTTTAAAGTATATACCGCTGGGACACCCAGGTGACCTATCAACCTGCAGGGAACGTTGATCCACCTTATACAAATAGAGACTCGCACCCCTAAATGGCGGTTGCCATAATCTGTTCTGGGGACAAAGCACACTGAAGTTCGGGGGGGTGCTGCGGGAGTGGGGAGGGGATCGGGGGCGCAAGTTCCTGTAAGCGCTGGACTCCATCTGTTACTGGGGTGTTTTTCGTTTGCTGCTTTTTCCAGACTTTATTTTCTCATGTAAGCAATATAAAAAGAGTACTAACCCATTTCCTCCACTAGATGGAGACAAAGTTCTATATAAGTATGCAAAGGCACATGTTTCCCATGCACATGAATGTATTGCTATGATAAGCTATGCCTGGTATGATGTTGTATTAATGCTCTGGGGACTGTATATTCTGGAGGGCTTCCCATGATGGCTTCCCTCTCAGTTTTGACATAGAATGTCAGGGGTTTAAACTCCAAATTAAAACACTCACTAGTTTTCAACTCTATTAAGAGGTACTCGCCTCAGATATGCATCCTGCAGGAGACACATCTAATTGGGGGCAGGTTGCTGGCCCTCAGGAAACCCTGGGTTGGGTCATATTACCATTCCACATTTTCAAACTACTCCATGGGGGTAAGCATCCTGGTTCATAAATCCCTGCAGTTTACCCTCATAGATTTCCATTTTGATCCAGAAGGCAGATATGCGGTGTTGCATGCACTCTTTGGCAGGCATGAACTGTCACTGGTGAGTATCTACCTCCCTCCTCCAGCCACCACTGCTTTACTAGACAAGCTGGTGCCCATCCTGGCTAAATATCTGGTGGCGGAGATCATTATGGCAGGGGATTTTAATATGGTCCCAAATTCTAGCCTGGATAAGTCTAACCCCGATCCTGCCACGGACTCCCCACTGTTAAGATGATCCGAGGTTTATGGAATGAGGGATGTCTGGAGGTGCAGGTTCCCCAATGTGTCTCCAGAGTACAAGAGCTCGCACTGCTCCCTAGAGGAGTCTCTGATCACTCCCCTATGTTGTTGAAACTTAGGCTAAATACTCTAATTGGGACTACCCTCTGGAGATTGTCCGGATACTGGGTCACTGATGAAAGAATATCCCCCACAATAGGCTTACTGGAGCATAATAGGGAGGGGTTGGTTCCCCCTCAACAGACCTGATAAAGTCCGTAAAGACACGGGATTAGCGCTTGTAGAGGTAGAACGTGAGGCTCAGGTACTTGAACTGCAATATGTCTCCAATAAAGACGCTGAAATCTACAGTCGTATGCTGACTCTATACAGAGAGATCTCTGTGTTAAGGGCGTCCTCCTGTAGGAAGATACTACTAACCCAATCCCAGAGGATTTTTGAGCAGCGGGAAAAGACAGGTAGAATGCTGGCATGGCTGGCGAAGGAGCATTCAGTTACTTCCCATATAGCCAATATTCAGGATGATAATGGGGTGCTGCAATCTGACCCCCTAGTAATCAATGCGCAATTTGCACAGTTCTACAAGTCCCTCTATACCTCTAGGGCCAACTATACTTTGGATGATCTATATACTTTCCTTGAGCAAATTGAGTTCCCACAGCTGACCGCCTTGGCTCGTGCTAGGTTGGATGGCCCTCTAACATTGAAAGAAATGCGTACTGCCATTGCCTCACTCCTACCGTAATACCCTAGGTCTGGATGGAATTCCAGCAGAATTCTACAAGACCCACCTTGAGATTATAGCCGTCCGTTTCCATGAATTGCTGCTTAAAATGTTGCAAGAGGGCTCTCTCCCACCCTCAGTGTTGGAGGCGGTGATTGGGGTGGTGCCCAAACCCGGCAAGAACCCCGAACTATGTGCGTCTTACCGACCGATCTCGTTATTAAACGTAGATGCTCACAGGCTTAACTCGGTTATACTTTTGCTGATACACAGGGAACAAACTGGTTTGATGCCGGGGAAGGGCACCAACATTAATCTGCGCCGACCCTTTACAAACCTTTCCCACGCCTCAAGAGGTGACAATCCTGGAGTTGTTACCTCGCTGGACTCCGAAAAAGCTTTTGACTCGGTGGAGTGGGAGTTCCTTGGGCAGGTCCTCCAGAGATTTGAATTTGGTCCAAAGTATATCTCGTGGATACAACAAATATATACCAGTCCCACGGCCAGAGTTAGAACCAATGGGTGCTTTCACCATCCTTTCGTCTCTGCAGGGGTACTAGACAGGGGTGCCCCCTATCCCCTGATGATGGAGCCCTTAGCTATCCTAATTAGATCCTCAGAGGACATAAGGGGGATTATCGGTGGGCCCACTGATGGAGAAAATATCTCTTTATGCAGACTATGCCGTTCTCTACCTTGCAGATACATCCTCCTCACTAGTTGCGGCCCTAAAGATTATTGATCACTACGGCTCCTTTTCAGGGATAAAAATGAACTGGGCAAAATCACTGCTCTTCCCCCTGTCACAATCTCCCCCTATCTTAGAGACGAATATCCCTTTAAATCTAGTAAACAAATTTAAATACTTAGGTTTAGAAATACAGAGGGATTTAAAAAATTACTTAACAGACAATGTTTACCCTTTGTTGCAGCAACTCATTAGCAAGTGTTAGGCCTGGAGGTCTCTGCCCCTACCCCGCTCAGTAGGTAGAATCAACCTACTTAAAATGACCTTTCTTCCTAAATTCCTGTACATATTTCGTAACACCCCAGTCTCTATCCCCTCTTCCTTTTTCACGATACTGCAACGGACGATAAACTCCTTCATATGGGCGGGTTCCCTCCCCAGAGTAGCTAAAGATATACTCCAGCAGCCCCTTTCCCTGGGCGGCTTAGCACTTCCTAATTTTCATAAATATTACTGGGGGGGGGGGGGGGCAGTGATAGTCACAGTACAGTGGTGGTTCACGCAAACCCATTCCAACCCGACGATGAATCTAGAGGCGGCTATTCTCTGCTCCTATTCAGCGCTGAGTAACTTAGTATTCAGGGGGCCCAACGCCCATCTAAACATGCCTGTCCCTATGCGTACTATGGTTTTGGTTTGGGAACAAATGTCTGCGAGACTGAATACGCCAGGGACTTGGTCACCATATACTCCCCAGTAGGGTGGAACCCTAGACTTAAACATTTCCTTACTATCCTCGACCCTGCCCTTTGGGCTAGATACGAAATCAAAATACTAAAACAACTTTCACCTGCCCACAAATATGCTCTTTAGATTTCTGCAGTTGTGTCATGCTATCAGGGCACAGTTTCCGGAAGGGATAATCCTGGAGTCCAACGGAGTGGAGAGATACCTCATATCCAGTAATATAGATGGAGTGCTCTCTTCCCTGTACCTTAGAATCACCTCACACTATTCAGGTAGGGGGACTACATTGTTCAATAGATGGAAAACAGACATTCCCAACCTAGCGGATGAGGATTGGGCAGAAGGGATCCAACAATATATCCCCTTGATATCTGCCAGATACAGATATATACAGCTGAAATTCTTACATATGTCCTAGTTTACTCCCCAAAGGTTAGCAAGAATATATCCAGATCGCATAGATGCCCAAAATGCTCAGCGGACTGTCTGAAACACGTACAGCAACTTTGGAAGTATGTCCATTTTTATTATATTTATTCTTCCCAACCAAGAGAAAGTGTTCTTATCGTATTTTTGTAGCAATTTTATTATTTTGTCAATCAAAGGGGCATGATTATACTCCATTATTTTATCCAGGTCTCTAGGTATTTTTATCCCTAGGTACTTAAGATATGTTTGTTGCCATTTAAAATGGAATGTTTTCTGGAGATGAGCTTGAGTTTTGTTTGATAATGAAACATTTAATGCCTCGGATTTATCGTAATTCATTTTAAAGTTACTTACAGCTCCGAACCGCTCAAATTCTTAACTAAGATTTGGAATAGTTATTATAGGGTTGACAATGTGCAGCAAGAGATCGTCTGCATATACTGACATTTTATATTCCTTTCCTTTTATTTTGATCCCTTGTATATCAGGGTTGTTTCGTATAGCCGTAGTAAGATGCTCCATTACCAAGACATACAACAACAGAGAGAGGGGACAACCCTGTCGGGTACCGTTCGAAATGGAGATTGGACCTGACAGGATCCCATCAATCCGGACCCTTGCATGTGGTTTGTCATAAAGTGCCATTATCTTTCCCATTAAGTGAGGACCTATACCCCATTGCCTCAAGGTTTCTTCCAGGAAGCCCCATCCCACCCTGTCGAACAACTTTTCGGCGTCCACAGCCAGAAGACAGGATGGGGTGGAGCTCCTCTGCATGTCCCATCAACTACAAAGTCTAAAGAGTATTATCTCTAGTTTCTCTACCCTCCACAAAGCCTGTTTGGTCCAGATGGATGTATGCCGGTAAAATCGGGGTAGTTTCAGCTATTACCTATGCAAAGATTCATAAATCTATATTTGAGAGAGATATTGGTCTATAGTTCCCGCAAATGGTATGATCTTTCTCTGGCTTGGGTATTACAGAGATATGAGCTCCCATACCTTGAAATGCAAAGGGGCAAGATTCAGAGACTGCGTTAAAGGTTTTAGTTAATACTGGACCTAGGCTTTCGCCAAACATTTTGTAAAAAGGTGTGGTAAAGCCGCCTGGCCCGGGACTTTTCCCAAGAGCCAAAGCTTTAATGACTTTCTGTATTTCCTCTATTGATATTTCTTTTTCTAGTTCGTCTGTAGTATCTTTAGGTAAAACTGGGATTGCGGTATCTTTTATGTACGGATGTATTTTTTGACGAAACCTTTCGAGTTCTCTCCCCGTTTTTTGATTAGTAATGTTAGATAATTTGGAACAAAAGGTTTGGAAGGTTTCCAAAATCTCCTTAGGGTCAAATGTTACTTCACCTGATGTTTTTAGAATTTTAATTATGGAAGTAGTAATTGTCCTTTGTCGTAATGCTCTAGCCAGCAGCTTTCCTGGTTTGTTCCCCTCTAGATAATATAGGGCACGATTCCTACCCCTTAGTCTCAATGTTTGTTCGTTCAATATGGTCTGTTTTTTTTTTTATCTGTAAGTTTTTGTTTATCTGTAAGTTTTATCAAATTTGTAGGGGTAGCATTCGGTTTATGAATTTGCTCATAATTTGCAATATCTCTTAGTAAGCATGACATTTTTATTTGTCTTGCTTGCCTTCAGTCTAGCTCCAAGTTTTATAAAAATGCCTCTTACCACACATTTTAACGTTTCCCATTGTATAGGAAGGGAGGTTTCGTCTTTTTCATGATCTGTTTCAAAGGTTTTTATCTTCTGGTGAATTTCTGAAATACATGCTTCATCCTTTAATAGATTTTCGTTTAACTTCCATTGACCACGTGGTCTCTTATAGGCCGAGAATTCCAACTCTACAAAGACTGGAGCATGGTCAGACCAGACAAAGTTTCTTAATTCTGATGAAGAAACAGTGGGAAGTCCGAGTTGATTTACGAGAAAGAAATCAATTCTATGATGTGTGTTATGGGCCCTTGAATAGAATGTATAATCTCTATCCCTGGGATGATGAGCTCGCCAAATATCTATTAGTTTTAATTTTCCTATAAGTTCTTTAAATTTGTTTGTTTGGTTACTATTCTGAAATGGTCGATTTGCGGTAGTATCTAGACGAAGATCCAAGACAAAATTAAAGTCTCCGCCAATTAACACGATACTCTCTGCTTTTTCCATTAAATCTATCACCATTTGTGTCCCTTTTTTAAATTTTCTCCTGGTTTGGAAGGTATAAATTAATGAACGTATATTTTTCTCCATAAATGGATTCCTTTAGGAGCAGGGCTCTGCCATCTCTGCTTCCCCAAGAATCCAAAACCTGGCGAGGAAGTGATTTTTGTATAGCGATGGATTCTTGATTTAGAATGGGGAAAAGTGTCGTGATACCATGTTGGGTAGTATTTATTATGAATATTTGGAATATGATCTGAGTGAAAGTGTGTTTCCTGAAAGAATATTACCCCTATCTTTTGTTTATGGAATGATTGAAGAATGTGTGTTCTCTTATGGAGAGTTAAGTTCTCTTACGTTGAATGAACAAAACTTCACAGGGCCCATGTTAAAAGAAAAGAAAAAAAAAACATATCATGAAAGGGAGCAGAAGGGCAGAATAAGAGAGGGGGGAGTAAAGGAGAAAGAGAAAGAAAGAGGGGGAAAAAAAAAAGAAAAGGGGAATAAATTCCCTTTCCCCTTCCCCTCCCTCCCTCACCCCCTTAAGAAACCAACAAACCGTGTTAAATCCATACAGTAGCACAAAACCTCTATAGTGTCTTAATCTTCCACCTACCCTTGCAGTGTGTTCCTAAAAATCTATTTTAAAAAAAGGAAATTTTCTGTAATAGTTTTGTATATAGTGAAAATATGTGAAACGTATGTCCATGTATTGTGTAAAGGAAAAAAAAAACCCTCAAAAGTGTCAACTTCTTATAATAACGGTGTGTATTATAGGAATATATATAGAATTTTGAAATTCATTAGGGTGATATAGTCTAAATACACCTCATGTGATTTCAGTTCATTTCCTTACTCCATTTAAGGTGATAGTGTGGGGGGGAAAAAAAAAAAACCCTTTCCACTCCCCCTTTTATAAGGCTAGAGGGACGACATGGCCTACTCCTGTATTTTTATATGCCCTATTGCAAAATCTCTCTCTTTGCCCCCTGGTAAAAATCCTAATAGCAATGGTATGCTCATAGATTAATATCTTTTTAACTTATTCCTCAAAATTCCTCATATATTTAAAGGCCAAAGTGGCAGTTCAACATCCGGGAGTTGTAAGATCTTTGAAAAGTTTGGCAGGTCTTCAATGTTTTGAAAGGTGGCTTTCTTCCCTTTATACAACGCCTGAATCTGGAATGGAAATGTCCATTTATATAGAATGTTCCTTTCTCTAAGCAACTTTAACAATGGGTTTACCGCTTTCCTTAAAGTCAGAGTCCGTTTTGAGAGATCCTGTAATAATATTATCTGAGCACCATCAAAGTCAAGCGTTTTTTGTTGCCAGGCTGCCCGCATTATTTTTCTTTCATATGGTAAAAATGCACTCAACATATAACGTCTCTAGGTCGCTGCGGAACTTTACTTTTGGGGCCTAGTGACATGTGTGCTCGGTCTAGTATTATTTCTTCTGTTGGGGCTGTTGTAATAGCGTGTTAAAGATGCCTTGAAGAGTTGGTATTACTTCGTTAGGTCCTGTTGCCTCAGGTAGGCCTCTAATTCTGATATTTCTTCTGTTTCTATTTTCTTGATCATCTATTTCAAGTAAAGCTCTTTTTAGGCGTTGAGATGTTTCTTGTTTTTCCTTTTCGGATTGGGCTAAACTCTCCTCTAATTTTGTTACTCTTGCTTCAACACTACTCATTTTCTCTTGGATGGTTTCCAATGAGGATCTTACTTCCTGTATCTCAGTTTTATAGCAAGTTTCAAGGTGAGTTTTGTATTTTTCAAATCGTGTCTAGTTGAAAGTGATCTTATATATGTTTCCATGTTCCAGGGTTCCATTTGAATTTCGTTTCCTTCTGACCTAGGCCCAGCTTGTGTTCTTGAGCCATGTTTACTTCTTTCTCTGTAAATTTTGTTGCCTCGTTCAATTGTCCCTCATTAGAGATTTCCCCCTGTTGTGACTGTTGCAAGAACTCCTTTATAACAGAGCTTTGTGAAGTTTACGCTTTTAAAATATTTCCATCTTTTGAACCGATGAATAGCTTTTTAGTCTTCTGCGCTTGGGATCCCTTAGGAGGCATAGCTTTGTTTCTTTAACCTTTCTTACGATCCCAAACAATTAATGATAGTGAGTAGATGTTACATCAAATATTGTAATTTCAAAGCTTAACAAGTTTTGGTAATGATGGAAGTTCATCCGAAGGCCCATGCTGGCCCACCTCAGTGACAAGACAAAAACAGAGCCCTTCTTCTGTAGAGGCCGCAGTGCTTGCAGGGAACCCAGCTGGCTGTTCAGTGGTGTTCAAGTGATCAGCCGTTAAACTGTTATAACACTGTCAGCCTTCACTGCGGTCTCTTTAATGATTTATTTAATCAATGGGGCTGTAGCTGTTCCTCTTTTTTTCACATTGTAGACATACATAATGCCTCCCGTTAACTACTGGGAAACCTCCGGGGGCAACAGCAAACTCAATACAAGTCCCAAGACTATAACCATTTATAGCGCATATAAAAAATAAAAATTACTTACAGGGGAAGGGGTCGGCTTTTGCATGTATGTTTTACGCCCGGCTCTAGCTCACTAGCCCCTCACAGTCTTCTCCATGGATATAAGGGAAGATACGCTGCTGTGTCTTTGGTGGAACTGCACTCTTTTACCCGTGTTGGGTGTCTGCTGAGGAGACCGCTGGCTGGTCTTGCCACCTATCCCGATGCTCCCCACTGCTGCTATGGCGTGTTAATGCCGGCTCCTATGGCATAACACTGCCGAGCGGCGTCGGCTCCAGATCTCGTCTTTCCCTCTACTGGAGGGAGGAGAGCCTCGGAAGAGTGCAAGGAGGGCGGGAAAGGGGATAGGAGATGGGTGATGAGTAATCACTCACCCGCTTCTAAATTGAGCCTCCGTAGTGCTACCCGGACGTAGCTGGTACCGGCCGCAAGAAGCTCCGTCTCCCGTTCCCTAGCTCTGCTCTAGGATCAGTGTGTCTAGGTAGTCTGAATAGTCCCTGCATCCAGCCTAAGGCTACAGGCTCACTTCTAAGCAAGGACAGGTGTATCTATCCATGCAGGCCCGGTGTGGAGGAGCACAGCTCCTATGCGGCCATCTTCCCTCCCATATTTTGGTTATATTCGTGCACAGAGGGGTTTCTCTACAACACAAGTCTCCGTTGTAATTTGGACAGCCGTGTCTGCCAGAAGGGAGGAAAGAACGAAAACATTTTTTGTATGCCTCCACTTCACTGCGAGCAAATTACTACTTCTCAAGCAGGTTCTCTCCCCCCGACTAAGTCAGGATTCTACTAGCCGTTGGGGGGAGCCCAGCGATTAGGTTGCACAGTGCCACATGCGCCAATTTGGTGATCAAACAAGTGACTAAAAAGTGGCATGCTTGTGTAGTAATTGTCCACGTACAAATGGTACCCCTTTCTGGATAAGGGTGACACTAAGCTCCACACAAATTTGCCAGCACTCCCTATGTAGTCAGGGCATCCTTCCGGCTCCATGTGACTATCTTTGCCCTCATAAACCATAAAACTACATGTATAGCCTGTGGCCCTGTCACAGAGCTTATACAATTTGATCTCATATCTGGCACGCTTTCTGGGGAGAAACTGTTTGAAAGCAAGACGGCCAGAAAATGTAACCAGGGACTCATCCACGCACACAACTTGGTTGGGAATAAAAAGTGCTGTGAACTGCTGGTTGAAGTGGTTTATGAGGGACCGAATTTTGTGGAGCCAAATCAAGAGTTCATTATCACTGAAGTGCATAAACCGCAGGATCTGCTCGTATCGTCTCCTGGCCATGCAAGCAGAGAACACGGACATATGGTGAATTGGGTAAGTGGCCCAATATAACCACAATTCAGGTTCTTTATGTATGCCCATGAGGAGGGTAAGGCCCAAAAAGGTCTTGAACCGTAATTGGTTTCCAGTCTCTAGCAAGTGACAAATAGGGATTAACGGCAATGTATTGACCAGCATATAAATTGCTCTGGGTAATGACTAAGCTCGGAGGCACCGAGTGAAACGCGTATCCATCTGTACCTGTACATGCCGCATTGGAATAAACTGCAAGCAAAGAATATCCATGGAGTGCCGCCTGTTTGTCTTTGGTGTATATAAATTGCTTTGGTCCACCATAGATCTATAGAGCTCTTCAGTGAAAAACAGCGAATAAAAATCAATGGCCCTTAAGTCAACTGTATTCACCTGAATTCCGGGTTGGTCAGTGAATAGGGGAAGTATGGGCGCTGCATCAGTGGTGTGTTGCCAATCAGGATTTGCAACCGAGGCAGGAAGGGCACTATGGGCTCTGCAGGCCTGTAGTTGTCTTTGTCTTCGTGGCTGCGGGACACTACTGCTAACTACACCAGCTTGATTTGCACTTATGGGACTTGCCATGTCACCAAGTGTTACTGCAGTGCTGGTTTGTCTATGACCAGGATGTACTAGGCCGCTGCTGCTTGCCAGGTCACCAGAAGGAGTAGCAGCACTAGTACTGGCTCTCTGCTCCATACGAGAGCCTTGCGGTTCTTGCACCTCAGCGACAGCAGAACAGGATTTGGTACGCCTGACCTTAGCAGGGACCACAACTCCGTCATCAGAGCTATCTGTCAGGTTGCTGCTGCTATCTACTGGTTCGTATACTGAGCCTGATTCTGACAGTGGAGCTTCCCCATTGCTCTCGTCTGTCATGCTCAGCAACGCGTAGGCCTCTTCACTAGTGTACCTCGGATTTGACATGTTGGGCTCTAAATTTATAGGTACACTAGTGACTCACAGGTAAAAAAGCGCACCTGGTTGGTAGAGCCTGTTTCAAGTTGCTACCAAAATCACTTTCGCAGGGATTGGGCATGATCTCTGCGAACGCTGCAGATGTGTATTGTGCTTTGTAAGTGTCGGCGGTTTATTGATCCTGCACTTGGCTGGGCAAAGGGGCTAAACGCAGGTGCTAGCAGGTATCTGGGCTGATCCCGATAATGCCACGTTTTTTAGAACACAAATCTAGATATTGATCTGATCAAATACTGCAATAGTACCCAACACCTATCTAATGTGTGTATGTGTACGTAGGTGTCAGAGTACCTAACTAACTGGCCCTGCCTGGTGTTTACGCTGACCCTAATGCATGCTAAAACCTAACACTGAGGTCACTGCCGGGCAATCGGGTTAAAACCTATAAAATGTGTGTGTGTGTATATGTATGTGTGTGTGTGTATGTGTGTGTGTGTATGTATGTATGTATGTATATGTATATATATATATATATATATATATATACATACACAGTATCTCACAAAAGTGAGTACACCCCTCCCATTTTTGTAAATATTTTATTATATCTTTTCATGTGACTACACTGAAGCAATTACACTTTGCTACAATGTAAAGTAGTGAGTGTACAGCTTGTATAACAGTGTAAGTTTACTTCCCCTCCAAATAATTCAACATACAGCCATTAATGTCTAAGCCTCTGGCAACAAAAGTGAGTACACCCCTAAGAGAAAATGTCCAAATTGGGCCCAATTAGCCATTTTCCCTCCCCGGTGTCATGTGACTCATTAGTGTTACAAGGTCTCAGGTGTGAATGTCGTACTCACTCACTCTTACTATTGTGGTTTAAATTGTGTGGACGAGGGGTAAGTGTGGACTCTGGAACATTGTGATTACTCAGTGTACTGTGGCCCCTCCCTTTTACCGATTAACCCGGGTTAAACCTGTAAAAGAGAATCCCCACATGAGTGAAAACAACGGTCTCCGAATCTGTAATTACCGACATACAACTTAATAAACCTCCCCTTCATTTGAATGTGACAATATGTTCGACATGTGAGTGATGAAATGTAACATCGTTTCACATTAACGAAGTCACATCAGTGTACTTTTCTATATTATTTTATAAATGTTTTTACCCTCCCCACATGAGTGAAAACACTCTATGACACATACATATATATATATATATATATATATATATGTAT
>BLSH010378104.1:174948-233371 GCA_018402905.1 Glandirana rugosa | reverse complement strand
GATCTGCGATTTTTATCGGGACTTTGATATCCGGGCGGACATGTCGGTCATTTTTGACACTTTTTTGGGACCAATGACATTTATTCAGCGATCAGAAATTTAAATGTCCACTGATTACTGTATAAATGTCACTGGCAGTGAAGGGGTTAACCTGTAGGGGGCAGTGAAGGGGTTAACAATGTTCCCTGGCTGTGTTCTAACTGTGGGGGGGATGGGCTGGTCGGGACATAACAGATCTAACTGATCCCAGTGACAGGGATCAGTAGATCTGTTTGTCCCCTGTCACTGAACGGGGAACCGCCGTGTTTACATCGGCGGTTCCCCGTTCTACTGCTCTGTACGGCGATCGCGGGTCAGGAGCGGACATCGAGTCCGCCCGACCCGCGGGCACGCCCCCGCAGCGTGCGGCGGCGCGCGCGCGCCGCCGCCGCCGCTCAGAGCGCGCAGGGGACGTGTAAAGGGGCGGACGTCCATGGACGTCCACCCGGATTTTCAGGTCCGCGCTGTTGACGTCTTTTGTCAATAGCGCGGACCTGTAGAGGATATAATATATAATTTTTTTTTTTTTTTCTAACATACTGTGCCCAGAGAAATAGTGTTAACATAGTCCCCTTCCTCCTCCTGTAAGAACGATCAAGCGGCTGGAGTGCCGCTGTGATTGTTCATAGGGTACAAAGAATCGCCGGCTGAAAAAAACTATCTATATGATGCCTGCAGATATCCCCCACACAAAGTCCAGGATGTCATATGACGGCCTATGGGGGGGAAGTGGATAAAGAAAGCCATCCATTGTTCACAACTGTCATGTGATCTGTTGTGATTGGTCACCGTGGTCACATGACACTGGCAGTGGGCCAGTATAGTGATCAGTTGACACAGCCGGTGACCGATTGCACCTCTGCACGGCCCCTTCTGAGAAGATGTCATATGACGTCCACGCCGAAAGAGGAAAGTCCCGTACAGCCCATAGCAGGTGTTAATCAGAGTTTCTTTTTACCACATGGGAATTTTACTCTAGTACCAAGTTTTCCTCCTCCACTCTCCCCACCTCTTCTTCTCTTTTGGGCAATCAGATTGTAGGAAAATTGCAGTGCAACTTACTGATCTGCCATCCAGTATTACCTGTTTTTCTGTTTCCAACCGCTCCTTGCAGTCCTCCCAAAAATCCATCCTCTGCGTCTTCAGAGATCTTGTACTGTGGCCACTTGCTTGGAGGAGCAGAAACTCCAGGAGGCTGAGAGAAGTACAGCAGCAGTCTGTACCGAAGCACAAACAATGCTGTACTGTGAAATCTGAAAACTGTGTCCCCTCACCAAAATGTAAGGGTCCTTCACTGTCACCCAATCCCTCCCCCCTCCCTCTTCTGTAATGTCAACCACCCCCCTGCACTCTCTCTCAGCTTCCCCACTGCACTCTGAAGCAGATCCTCCATCACCCCTTTTCCCACAATTTACTGATCTCTACCCTCCTTTCTTTCCACACCCATCACACTTGCATCCCTTCCCTCCTTTTTTACCACACTCTCTGCACTTGCAGCCCCCCTTCTTTCAGCGCCCATTGTGTCTCCACTACACTTTGCTACACCTGCATTCCCTTCATCACTGCACTTGTACCCCATCCCCTCACCACCTGTGCATGATTACTTTCACTTCAACCAACGCACGTGCGGGATGCCCCTCTTACTACCTTGCCCACTCCAGCATTCACCAATGTACCTGTGGAAACCCACACAATCTCTCACCCAATGCTTGCATGCACACACCCCCTGTGCTCCCACTATTGTACCTGCACACTGCTTTCCTGCTCTCACCACCATGCTAGGGCCCCTCTCAGCCCCCAACACCACACCTGCATGCCTCCAATTTCACCACTACGTCTGCACCTCCCTGCTCTCACCACTGTGCCTGAACTGCACCTGTGCATGCTTCTCACTGCCTCCCTTCAGTGTTGTGGGGGCACCCCACATTCCTATTCTGCTATCATCACTGTGCCTTTCTTTGTTCTCAAATATGCCTTCACAACCAACCACTTTGACTGTAGGACCCTTCTTTCACCTCATACAAATCCCCCCCCCACCCCCAAACACTGCAGGTTGTGTGTGGAAAGAATAATGTAAGAGTCCAAAGGCGGAATGACTTAAGTAATGCATTTAAGTGCAGGTGCGTTTAAATGCAGCAAAACTGATCTGGGAATTATAACGTTTGTTTATACATTCCAGATCACTTTCTCAGTGTTTAAATAAAACAACAGCAGGAGGTTTGTCTGGATGTAGCCTAATAATCATCCCCATCTCTGACTGTTAGGGGACGTTCTAAGCTTTTTTCCACTTCCCTGCCTCCAAGAGTTACCTCCACTTTCCAGAATAGGGGGATATTTATTAACCTTTGCTGATTGTTGGACAAATTGCATCATTGATGCTGGGGTGCAGGACATGGTACAACAGGCCTACAAACTTCAGTCCCTACTCCCTCCTCAGGGTCTCACCTCCCAACTTCACCACACAGATTATTATATTTCCATCAAGCCCTCTCTGATTTTCTAGATCAGGCTTGCTTTGCTATTGTGGCATCCTCACTGTTGGATACTTGGACAACCTCCTCTTGAGGAAAGCGTTGGCTTTGACTATCCAGATGTTGCAGCAGTTACTGTGATGTCTACCATGTAGCTCCCCTGTCCATTCTTTTGATTCAGAGGGATATGAATGTCTCTTTGTAAATCATAAACTTCCGTTTAACCACTTGCCGACCACCTTGCGTACATTTACTGCGGCAAGTTGGCTCCGCTGCGCAGATCACTGTCTATAAAAGGTGCCTGCCGCACTATGCGTGAGTGTGGCCTTGGGTCAGGTGGACTCGATGTCCGCTGGCCACCCACGATCGCCTTGTACAGTGCAAGAACGGGGAACCGCCGATGTAAACACGGCCGTTTCCCGTTTGGTTAGTGGGCATGACAGTGATCTACTGATCCCTGTCATCAGGATCAGTTAGATCTGTCAGGCCCTTGCCAGCTCAGCCCCCACTCAGTTAGAATACAGTGAGGGAACACAGTTAACCCCTTGATTGCCCCCCCTGCAGTTTAACCCCTTCCTTCCAGTGCCATTTATACAGTAATCAGTGGCTATTTTTAGATCTGATCGCTGTATAAACGTCAATGGTCCCAAAAAAGTGTCAAAAATGTCTGATCAGTCCGCCGCAATAACGCAGTCCCGATAAAAATCACAGATCGCCGCCATTACGGCCAAAAACGCCATAAATGAATTCTCATGGTTTGTAAATGCGGCAAATTGTTGTGCAAACCAATCAAGATATTCATATTGCGATTTTTTTTTTTTTTTTACCACAAATATGTAGAAGAATATAGATCGGCCAAAACTGATGAATAAATGTAGTTTTTTTTTAATATTTTTTTTTGATATGTATTATGGCAGAAAGTAAAAAATATTATTTGTTTTTTTCAAAATTGTCGCTCTTTTTTTTGTTTGTAGCGGTGATCAGAAGTGATATAGAGGCAATCAAATACCACCAAAAGACAGCTCTATTTGTAAGGAAAAAAGGACGTCAATTTCGTTTGGGTACAACGTCGCATGACCGCGCAATTGTCAGTTAAATCCACGCAGTGCCGAATCGCAAAAAGTGCTCTGGTCAGGAAGGGGGTAAATCCTTCCAGGGCTGAAATGGTTAAACCCAATACCTCTTTCTCACCCACAAGGTAGTATTCCTTGTAGCCATCACCCAGCAAGTGTCTATAATGGCAGGTTTATCCTGCAAAAATCCCTTCTGGTTTTGCATAGGGACGAGATGGTGTTCAGACCCAGTTCCCAACTTTCACCTCAACCAGGAGATTGTTCTCTTGCCCATCTATCTAATACACCAAATGGGATTTCCCCCCATTGTCTGGGTGTGTTTAAAGTGATTGTAAGTCTCAGAAATGAAATGTGAACAAAGCATATCCTTCTATAGTGTATACTTGTCTCATTTAAGAGTGCTGTCACTTGTATTTACTGCTTTGCTCCTTTGCAATCAGCATTAATCGCTTCTGACAAGTTTTCTTGACACCAAGAAAAAAAGGTGACAGAGGAGGGACCTTCAGATAATTGATTGCATCATCTCTCTGTTCATGTGTGCTGTGCAAAGGGGGATGTGTCCCTTCTCTCCAATTAGCTATCGGAACTCTACTCACTGAGCTTTGCAGAGTGTAATTTCAGCTCCCCATCCCCTTTTTTCTGACAACTTAGACAAGCTTTATAAGTTCTGGACTTTGACTAGAAGACTGCAGATAAACCGATACAACTTGGGTAGGAGGATTTGTTTCCTCTCTGTGTATCACAGTGAAGTGAGGCCAGTCACTTAACTGAGTATATGTAAGGGTTTACAACCACTGTAAGGAGATGTCTATTTCTGGAACACAAGCATTTACTGGTGTCTCGTTCCACCATCTCTAGGCAACTTGGGTAGACAATCCTCCAAAATGATGGTGTTAAGAATTGTCACTCTCCTATTTTTGTGAATGCTTCTTGCTCTTCTTGGCAGCCAACAACTCAGTTTGCAAGGCTACCACCTGGTCTGCTGTTTTCAAAGTTCGACCAGGCAGATATTCAGGCATTATCTGACGCCGGTTTCAAGTGTTATGTCCTTCAGGTGGCTCTTAAGCTGTAAGCAGTCCCAGTTTTATGTTTTTCTGGGATCTGTTAGCTTTTTTGCTATTTTGCTCACCCCATGTTGAACTGCTTTTTGAAATTCCCTACAGTCTAAAGAATTCCTGTGTCCAATGGATAAGAAAATAGAATGTTGTATACCCTTTAAAATTTAATCGTGGACAAATAACCCTGTATAGAGAACCCAATCAAATATCAAAACAAAAATGGAAACTCCAAATTTGCAAATCAAATATCAAAGAAAAAATAAAAAATACTGCACCATACAAAGAGCTTCAAATGTTTCTCCAAAGAAAAGACCTAGAACAAAGAACAAAAACCTAGAATAAAAAAAAAAAAACAGAACATAAAGAAATAATTACAGCAACTTTAAATTTATCAAAAAATGACTCTATATAGTTTATTATTCTATTAATAAATGTTGGACTGGCCCAGGACATTAAAAACAAGTAAAAACACACAAATTGTCCTTTAGCCATGTCAACTTGAAGAATTGAGGTGTGGTCAAAAACTCACAAAGACAAAGGGGTCTGTGAAATGGCCACACCCTGAATCATTAACCAAATTTCAAATAAATTCACCAGATCTTCCACTATAGCTAAAGTAGAATAAATACTTGTATAATTTAGGTTAACCCCAGGTTAAAACCTATGCGGCAGCGCTTTCTGCAGTTTTTTTTTTTTTAACTGCGTTTTTTCTGTGATTTTGCTGCCATTTTTTTTTTTGAGGGGGGTTGGGAATTTGTTGCTAGGCAGGTTTAAAAATGCAAAATGCTGCAAAATCGTGGTAAAAACACTTGCATTTCTGGTGCAGCTCCATTGAAGTCTATTGCATTCCAAACGCAAACTTCAGTGAGAAAAAAGTCCCCAACCCTTTCCAAAAAACGCATCGCCGCAAAACGCACAGATGTGAACTACATCCATAGGTTTTAGTTATTTTTATTTTTACTCTAAAACAAAAGTGCTGTCTAAAGTCAGGCTTTAAATAATAGTGTATCGTCATGCTTGTTCAAAACATTTTGTATAGAGCTAATGTGTATTTTTTAATTTACAGATCTTCACCCAGTATCCTCACTCTGACTGCAGTGCGACATCACGTCCTTGGGGCCATAACAGCTGATAAACTAATGGATGTCACTGTTACTATTAAGTATGTTTTTAATGCTTTGCAGCATACTTGGGTTTCTTTTCAGAATATCTGGATACCTCATTAACTGAATCCATTGTGTTATATTAATTGTTTGTAATATAAAGTGTAGCACAAAACCGAGTATAAAATATTGAAATCTGGCATTCGTATTAAGAAACTTTAACTGTGTTATGGAAACCCTTTTAGCTCCATACTCCTGGTCCTTCTATTGTTTGCTTTAATACAGTTAAATGAAAATCAGTAGGAACACTGTTCCCATTCATATGCTTTCACTTTGAAAACATGAGGTTTGATAAGATAACTTTTCTTAGTACTTAAGAGGGTAAATTTATTTTAATATGAAAACCCACAAACCTCATGCCCTGCAACTTAAAACCGTTTTTTAGGCAAAACGTTTGCAGGCCAGGTCAAGTTATTTTTCAGTTATTTCTTTAACCACACTGTAGTTATTCCCATACAGGTCTTCAATAGACAGTGAACCAGCTCTTGTATTGGGGCCATTAAAGTCTATCGAAGAGACACGTAGAGAGCAGCAGCTAGCTGAGATTGAGGCACGAAGGGTGGAGAGAGAAAAAGCCAGTACGGAAGACAATGACATTCAGCCACCTGTCCAGGAAGTGGTGGATGAGCTTCAGGGGCCATTTTCCTATGAATTTTCTTACTGGGCAAGGTAGGATGTGCTTTATGGTTGTGATACTGTGAAAGGCATGAAAGTTTTTTGGATGCTGTGATCACTGTGTGTGATGATATACTTTAGGTGTTGTAAATGATTATAAGGAGAAAGGACGTTTGCAGTGCTGTTTATCTCAGAATTTAATACCCAGATCTTAAACAATCTTCTGTTGCCCGACTCTGTTAAGCTTACGTTTATTTGCAGTGATCCAGAGGAAACAAAATATATCATTTTAAAATATATCCTACGCCCACATGGTTAAAATCACTGTTGGTAATACTTTAATCTTCTCAACATGTAAAACAGAGCACACACACCTTTAGTCTTTTAACCATAGATTATATACAGCATCATTCACATGCCTGAAAAAAATGAAAGCTGCAGGGATATTCCCTTTATAACCCCCTCCCCCTCACTCCCAGCTGGTCTGTTTTTTTTTTTTTGCTAGTGTCCTTGGGTGATGTACTGTTTCTTTACTGTGCAGCGATCCAAAGCTCCCTGCAAATTAAAACAAAGTGATCCCCTGGATGCCTACCTTGGTGTAGCAGCCTACAGTGTCTGGCACCGAAGGCCCCACCCTTCCATCTCCACAGAAACAAAGGTTGTGAATATCCCTATGGGGGCATTCTTAAACACATAGCAGATCACAAGTGTAGGGGTTTTAAGGGATCAGGTGGGTTCACTAGTTTAGTCTCAGAACATGGCCTCAGGAAGAAGTGGGTGGATTGTTCCTAGCTTATCAACACAGGACCTTGGTACTCTGTTTTTGGATAGTTGAAATGCTTTTTGTTCCTTCTAAACTTTTTGGCGCAGCAATTTCCTGTCAAGAAGAGCTTCATGCAAAAATGGATATCCCCTGTAGTGGAGCATGCAGTCTGTTGTTTTAACAAAATGCTTCCTATTCTTGTAGAAGAAAATCCTATATTCAAGGACCCAGTTGATAAAAGGTTAGAGGCCTTCTTTAAAAGTGGAAAATTAAGTCCTGCTAGATCGCTTCAGGCTGGCCCCTTTTGCAGGTATAGCAAAACATTAAAAATAAGTGCCTATACTGTTTAAAATACAGTAATACACCATCTCATCCTGGTCTGCACATGCTCAGTTTCTCTCCATTTTTAGGCACTGCTGAGTTTGTAGAGGCCAATCTGCTGACAGCCTTAAAGCAAAATGAAACCCTCCTATCATTTACAGCCAAGGAAGCTGCCTCAGTGATCAGCAGCCATTTGATGGTTTGACAGTTTGGTTGAGGACACAAGCAAATGTGACGGTTAGCAATCCCAACATTCCAGAAATATAGCTGTTTTTTGCAACTATTAAATCTATGGGTTTAGTTCTGCTTTAAGATTTACTGCTATTCAGGGGCTCTGGGCTTCAACAATGGCAGCCTCCAGCAAGAAGAAACAGGAGCAATGCAGGAGGCAATTTACAGCACACACTAATTTTGGTAGCATAATTATTAATATGGAATGTATATTCCCTGCTTAAGATTATTTTTTTATCAAGTTGTTATGGGTAAAGTTCCGCTTTAAAGCCCTTTTTGGCCCGGTCATGCAACCATTGCAACTTGCAAGCTCTTGCTGTCTGGAATGAGCACATGACCAGGGACCTTGGTGAAGTATTAATTGGACTCTACCAGCTTTATCTTGTAGAGAGTTCTTCTTACTGTAACAATACACTAGTGTTTCTTAGTATTACAAAACAAGACAAGGTTGTTCTGAAGCCTAAAACTTCTTTTCTCCTTATAGTGGTTTTCTCCTTCCACCAGGGCATTGTCTTTCATTGCTACAAAACTGAGGCTAGCTGCTAGAGGGATGTCCCACCAGTTTTCTTTTTTTGCCAGTGTCTAATCACCAGAAGGCAGCTGCATAAAACCCATTGTTAAAGACTAAAGATCTAGTGTCCTGTACCTGTACTCCAAAAAATGGATTTTTCTAGTAAGTGAAAAATCTTGAGTTGGTAGTAATTAATAAATGACCGAGCATAAAAATAACAGTCTCAGTTCTCTCTCGGGTTCTGTTTATATCTGCAAGAGAGTCAAACTGCAGACATCATGGTCTTACAGTTCTCTCTACCAGGCAGGATGTGGTTAAACAAGTTTCCTCTGTTTTCCACAATTTGGGAAGCCATGCAGAAACTTAAAGTGGAAGTAAACCCTGCTATTGTTTTCAGTCAAGGAACCTGCCATCGTGGCCTCTGTTTGACCTTCAACTGCCATGATGTTGTACATGTGATCAGTTATCTCACCAGCCATTGGATGGTTTAACAGTTTGGTTGAAAGCACAACTGTTCTTTGAAACTGTTAAATCAATAATTTACTTCCGCTTTAAAGCTTCTGACACTTAAAAATTGTTTGTACCCAAGCCGGTCCAAACAAATTATTACTTTCTCTAAGGGTCCTTTCGTACAGGCTTGTCTGTAATGCAGATTCCGCTTTCTTGGGGGGGGGGGATCACTCCCCTGATCCCCACTAAGCAGGTGGATGACAGGTCCGTCTCTGCTCACGGTGTTGAGATGGACCTGTCAGAGCCCCGCTGTCCTCTATGGGAGATTGGATGAAAACGGACCGCCTATCCGTTTTCATCCGATCCTCCAGATGCAAAATAGGGTCTCCATCCGTCTGGATTTCACGGACAGGATCGGATATCAGTGGATGTCACCACTGACATCCGCCGCTCCATAGAAATGAATGGAGTGTCCGATCAGGTCCGCCTGAAAAATGGACAGGTGGACCTGATCGAAGCGCCTGTGTGAAAGGGGCCTAACATACTCTCGCTGAAAGCGATGTATAAAAGTTTAGTTTTTAAACATTGTAAAGGTTTAGTATTAGCTACAGTGCCGTGTTCTGGTAGCTGCATGGGAACTTCCCGTCCTACTCCCAGAACAAATCAATTTAACTGAGCACTGTTCAGCTATTCACAGGGAGCTCTGTTTTTTTTTTTTTTTTCTGATTGGCTGGGATGGCGATCATGACATCTTTCACCTGCCCCTCTACTTCAGCCGATCAGAGGAAGCCTTGTATTCATACAGAAAGTACAAAGCTTCTTGGGAATGTTTGAGCAGTGCTCAGCCTGATTCAATTTTATTTGTGGGGCAGAACAGGAAGTCCCTGTACCACTGCTAGAACACAGATAAATACAGTCTGTACAGTGTTCACAGTGGGGTGCATCTGTTTTGTGAAGGGAATAGTTTCGACCAGCTTGTTCGAACCGAACTGTTTTTAAGTAACCGAAAGCTGGAGTCGAACTTTAATGTAACAATTGATTGGCCAGAGCAGCTACTGCTAATTTTGTTGCTCTTTGGTAAGAACTGTTGCTTTGTGAATTTTGTTTCCACCTTTAGTGATATCCAAGATAATTTATGAATACTTTGAAGATTATTTATTACTAGCAATACACTGTAGTCAGAAACATTTTTTGTGGTTGGCTTTAAAAAAAATGTCTACTAGTGGTTATACAGTTGTTTAAAAGAAGTGTTTTTTTTTCTGCTCCGTAAGCAGAAAGCTGGTGACTCTGTTCTTCCCCTGCACTCACTAGAGCACTGGGCTGTGGAGGGTGTGGAAGCTGCTGGCTCAGACTGTCAATGTGATCCACAGGAAAAGTACAGCCAAACAAGCTTTTGCTGTACTTTTCCTTTAATACTGCCTTATTTTGTATAGTGGTTATACTATAGTGGGCAAACAAGTGTTGAGCTGGGCATATGACTGATCAAGGTAGTTGTATGTCAGAGTTCATTGAGCTAGCTTTGGTATGCATGGTTGACAGGCAAATGGCAACATGTTACAATAAATTCAATGAGGTGAAAATACTAAAAACATAGATCTAGTGTGGCCACAGATTTGTTATATTAGCTCTGCTGATTAGATTGGCAATCTTATTTTTGCTTGTATATGCACTGTATATGTAATTTTGTGAAAATGTACTTTGGTTAATAATCATAACACTCTGTATGTGATCGGCACAATGGTGTAGTACAGGGTTTCTCAACCAGGGTTCCGTGGATCCCTAGGTTCCCTCCAGAGGTTGGTAGGGGTTCCTTGAGTAATGGTCAATTTCTACCTCTCAGATATTCCCACTGACATAATTGTTTTTTTTAGCTATCTGTAAGGGCGTAATGCTTCCCAATGACTACAAGTGTAAGGAACATTCTTCCCATTGAACATCACACTATACTATGTATCATGAGTTGTAGATTTTTAATTTTTAGCAGGGGTTCTCTGAGACCGGAGAGTTATTTCAAGGGTTCCTTGCTGTTGAAAAGGTTGAGAAAGGCTAGAAAGTGTAGTAGATAGCACTTTCGCCTAGCAGCAAAAGGGTTGCAGGTTCGAATCCCCACCACGACACTACCTGCCTGGAGTTTTCATGTTCTCCCTGGGCCTGCGTGGGTTTACTCCGGGTACTCCAGTTTCCTCCCACACTCCAAAGACATGCTGGTAGGTTAATTAGATCCTGTCTAAAATTGCCCTTAGTATGTGTATGTATACATGTGAGTTAGGGACCTTAGATTGTAAGCTCCTTGAGGGTAGGGACTGATGCGAATGCACAATGTATATGTAAAGCACTGCGTAAATTGACGGCGCTATATAATTACCTAAAAATAAATAAAAATAGAATAAACTGGAATTAGGCATAGTTCAGTGGTCTTTTACTGACTCTGTTTTTTATTTTTCTGTGTTATTAACTTTGGCTCTTTTTGAAATTATTTTAATTTTTAGATCTGGTGAGAAGATTACCGTTACACCATCATCTAAAGAACTTTTGTTCTACCCACCTTCTGTGGAGGCTGTTGTTAGTGGAGGTAATTCAATTTTTATTTGTTTAAGCAGCATTTAGTGATGACGTGAGTGGCTTATAAAAGATTCCACTATCTCCATGCTACTCTGTTGATTCACCAATAGAAAACCAATAGATGATCTGTGGCTAATAATACCTGCACTAAACATAAAACCCATAGAAGTCTTTTGAAAATCTTAAAGTGGTTGTAAACCTCATTCATGAAATCTGGGTAAAGCACATATATTTATAGTGTTTACTTGTCTCGCTCTAAATGTAATTTCTCTCTGGTACTTCGTTCTTCTGTAGTCACTTTTGAGAAGTTTTCCTACACATGAGATAAAAAAATTTTCAGGGAGGGAGCTCAGTAGACAGCTTGTCTATTTTAACAGCACAGTTCTTATGCTGTGTGGAGGGGGGTGTGTTCTTTTCCACCAATCAGCTCTCACACACTGTAACTGTAGCCTCTCCGCCCCCTCCTCTGTGCTTCTGACAGATGAATAAGGGTTTTAACACTTTTCTGCTCTTGCTTTTAAATTCTTTTTATTAATTTTTCCTTTTTTAAAACAGTCAGTGACAGGTCAATTACATTTCAATCATCAAAGGAAGGATCAACCACATTTCTTGTACATTGTTGCTTCTATCTTCTTATTCCGAAGTCTTCCATGATAACAGCGGCTACACATTATATGGACTGAACGGGGCCCTCTCGCGCCCTCCTCAGCCCCAAAAAAAAAAAACCCCCTTCGTCCCGTGACAGGAGTGAACCACCACAACATGTGTCAAGTGTGGCCACTATTGGCTACATCCCCACCACCTCTAAGGCTCTACCACTGCTCTAAGGCCATCGTTGTAAAAATAACAAAGTACTACTATATTAAGTGTAGCCATTGTAGGCTAAGAAAGTGAGAAAACAAAAAACAAAAATAGCACTACACCGTGACAAAAACTATCCATTAATGTATGTGTTAAGAGTGGCCACCACTGGCCACATCCCCAGCACCTCTAGTGAGCAACCCCTGCTCTAAGCAAAACATGAAAAAGAAAAAAAAAAAATCAAAACTGCAAATATATTGTGTGGCCACTACAGGCCATACATACTAAACTCAAACAGTGAAAGAGAAAGAAAAAAAAAAGAAAAAGGGGGGCCCACCAAAAAATGAGGAGGGAGAGAAAGGACCCCGGCCTCTGTCCATACTATCAGCAAATATTACCACTCAGTCCCCTTTTACTATTCTCCTCTCATTTGCTCTCTCCCTTGCCTACCAGGCTCCTATATGTTGGAGATTGTTTGAACTCGATCCAACTTTTCCAGGTGTTATAGAACCTTGGTCCCTCCTCATCAATCTGATCCTATCGATTTCCCTAAACCATTCCTGCATTGTCCGAATTTCCCTTGTATTCCAGCGCTTCGGAATCAATGCTTTTGCTGCGTTTAATAAAAACGGGGTTAGGGCTGATCTATATCTCTTCCTCGAATCCTTTGAGGCGTGGAACAAACATTGCAAGGGATCTAACTTAACCTCTACGTTACTAATTCTTTTAATTAGATTCAGTACTTCTTTCCAATAAATTTGAATCCTGGGGCACAGCCACCATATATGCGCATGGGTCCCCTCCCCCCCACAGGCTCGCCAGCATAAGGGAGAGAGATTGGAGTCAATCCTATGTAATTTTAACGGAACATAGTACCACCTTGTTAACAGTTTAAAATTAATTTCTTTCATCCTTGTATATAAGGAGGTGGAATGGACATACTCCAGCGCTTTGCTTTTCAGTACTTCTGTGACAGACATATTCAATTCCCGTTCCCAACCCTCAAAAAGACCTGCCGCGCTTGGATCAGAAGAGGAGACCAAAAGCGCATAGAAGGCATATATCCCCCTTCTGTTTGTACACCCCCCCGGTTCCACAAGCCTTTTGCATGGATGGAGATCCTGTGCTGAGCGAAGGGGTTTTGGAAGACTCCCCACAATATGCTGGAGTTGTCTGTATCTCCAAGCATCCCCAGGGGACGGGCCATATTTAGTCCATAGTTCCGTTAAGGACGCTAAGGAATTCCCACTCAGAACATCCCTTAATCGCAGACAGTTGGCAGTAGACCATCTCAAGTACAATCTGTTGTCTTTCCCCGGGGGGAAATAGTTTGTGCCTGTTAAGGGCAATAGTGGACTATTATTTTGCCAATTCTTATTTTTAAGTAGTCTATCCCAGGCTCTAAACGTTGCTAATGTAATTGCTGCTATTTCTTTAGCAAGTCCTCTTTATTGCCCGGGTAACCAAATGCTTTGCCCTAAATTTGAATTACTTATACTTTCCTCCAGTTGTACCCATTTTTTTTTTGAGCTGTGCCATGTACCCAGTCTATTATTCTCCGAAGAACTGCTGCTTTGTGGTACTTTCCAAAGTCTGGGAGGGATACCCCTCCTGAAGCCCTGGGTCCTACCAGGACCTTTAGAGCAATGCGTGGTCCTTTGTGTTTCCAGATGAATTTCTTAATCAGCTGCCTTAGTATCTTAAAATAAGACCCCGGTATGGGCAATGGGAGGGTTTGGAAGATATACAGTGCTCTCGGAAGAGTAACCATTTTGACCACATTTATCCTACTGAACCAGCACAACCTGTCGCAAGGATAACCCTTCAGATCTTGTTTAATCCTATTGAGTAATGGCAAATAGTTTTCTTGATACAAATCCTCCTCTTCAAATGCTGACAAAAAGATACCCAAGTATCTCAGAACCCTCCTCTTCCACACAAAGGAATACAGAGATTGGAGAACTTTACGCTCTGCTGAGGGGACGGAGACATTCAGAATCTCAGTCTTTCCCACATTTACCTTTAAATTAGAGAATTCCCCGTACCTCTCCAGTTCTGACAAAATATTGGGGAGTGACCGCAAAGGATTTGTTACATACATCGTAATATCATCTGCAAATGCAGAGACCTTATGTTTTCTTCCCCCTATTTCCACTCCCTCCACCCCCACATTGGCTCCAAGGGTTGCCAACAAGGGCTCTAAGGACAGGACAAAAAGTAGGGGGGAGAGGGGACACCCCTGTCGCGTTCCATTATACAATGCAAGCCATGTACTCCCAGTCCAGCTGATCAAAAGCTTTCTCAGCGTCCACTGAGAGAAGGACTGGTGTCGCCCTCTTTTTTGCTTCTTGCATTAGGAGAATCATCCTAATGACATTGTCTCGTTTCCCTCCCTGGTACAAAGCCTGTCTGATCGTTTTCTATCCAATATGGCATGCACGGCTTCAGTCTCTCTGCCAATATCCTCGCGTATATTTTTATATCCTCATTAGAGCTGCACAATTAATTGTATTAAAATCGCGATCTCCATCAGGCATTACCGCGATTTTTAGTGCAGTTAATGGGGTCCGACTTGCGGGGCGACTCAGCGCGACTTGACTGTAATAAAAGTCAATGCAAGTCGCCTTGCAGTCTTTTCTAAGTCGGAACGACTTGAGTCTCTGGGGAGACTGCCAAGTCTGGGCAGAGAGCCAAGTTCTGAGTCATGCTGATAGACACTAGAAGAGAAACAAAGTCATTTTCTTCAAAGGAATGCACTCGGAATGAACTCCCTACTCTCGTATCATGCAGCAGGGATTCATCGAGTCTCCAGGGTTTCCGCCCCAGCGAGGTATCCCCTAGATCAAGAGTCACCACTACCGGTGCATGATCCGAGCGAGTTATTGACCCGATCTTGGCCTTTAGTAAACCATCCAAAAGCCTCTGATCAAGAAAAATATAATCTATTCTTGAATATGAAGTATGAACTGAAGAAAAATAAGTAAAATCCCCCATCTCTGGGGTGTAGAATTCTCCACACTTCTACCAATTGCAAATTATGTAGTTTAAGTTTCAATGCCCTAAGATGTTTACCCTCTGATTGAAGGGACAGGGGTTGGGTATCTAGTGCTGGGTCTAACACAAAATTAAAGTCCCCTGCTACTATTAGCTTCTAAGATGTTCAGCACCCTCCTCATAAATTGGGCTGGGCAGGTATTCGGGCAATATATATTTACTACTGTACATTTGACATTAAACAGAGAGCCCTTGACAAACAAGAATCGGCCTCCAGGATCAGTCTCTAGAGCTTTCAAGACAAAGGAGGTATTCCTCTCAAAACCAATAGCTAATCCCTTAGATCTTTTATTCAGGGAGAAGCCATGATACCAAGTGGGATAAAATTTTGTACTCCGGTTAATTTTAAAGGACCGTTTTAGATGGGTTTCCTGAATAAATACTATATTAGCTGGAATTGCCCTTAGTTCCTGGAGGATCTGGTATCTCTTATTAGGAGAATTTAACCCTCTAACATTAAAAGACGTTTTTAAGGGGCCCATACTTTTCTGGAAAAGGGAAATTTTACCCGGAAGACTCTAAGTTGACCTATACTCCTAAGAATAGTGTCTTTACCAACCAACTGACCGACCAAGATCTCTACCCTCCCCCCTACCTCCCATCTACATTGTACCTCAATGTCATGTCCTGCCAGGTCCTCCTCGAGTCACCATATGGCCAGACAGGACACTCCCTGGGGGATTTGGTATGTCCGCCCTCATCTCCAAGGCATAAAAGCCTCAAGGATGGTTCCAAGAGCACAGGCGGGCATAGCCTCTTCCAAGCACTCCCCCTGAGCAGAGCCCCCCCCACCTCCCCCAAAAGCACTCCACCCCTCTCTGTTACAGCCACGACAAGCAGAACCAGTTCATCAGTCAAAGTTCTTATGTCTTATTCCATGTTCTATCCTTAAATTTCCCCCAATCTGGAAGCTTCTTCTCCCAATCTTCTAGCTTTACATTTTGTAAGCCAAGCTTATTGCAAAATTCTTTCAAATCTTCCGGAAATCGCAGGGTGGCCTTAATGCCTTTATGTCTGGCATTTAGGCAAGCTGGGAACCCCCACCAGTAAGAAATATCTTTCGCTTGTAATTGATTTATTAGGGGTTTCAGAGCTCTCCTGCGAGCCAGTGTTTCTGGAGACAAATCAGTGAAGATAAGAATTTTAGAGTTATTGAAGTCAATCAATGCTGTTTTCTTCATTCCTTGGGACACTAGGTCCTTAAAGGCAAAATGATGAAATCGTGCTATGACATCCCTAGGAGACTCCTCCAAGTGCTTTTTTAATTGTTGGACTCTATGAACTCTTTCAAATCGGATACTGGATGTGTGATCTCTTGTCAAGATTTTATTAAATAGGTCTCGAACTGCCGTTTCTAAGTCTGAATCTTTAACGGTTTCCGGGAGTCCCCGGATCCGCAAGTTCTTCCTCCTACTCCGGTTCTCTTGATCCTCCAACCTGTAACAAATATTTCTTATTTCTGGCTGGTCCAGCTCCGCTCTTTGTCTCAGTCCAAGAATGGCTTTTCTCTGTTCCTCTAGGTGATCTTCTGTTTCTTCCATTCTTAAGTAGAACGCTCTTTATGTCCATTCTAGTTGCGTTCAATTCCCCTTTTATCATTTGTTCTAGATGGGACATCATTTCAGCCATGTCTTGCTTTGTGGGGAAGGATTTAAGTTCTCATCCTCTGATACTGGTACTGACGCTGTACACACATGTTCTCTTTTTTAAGTGCTCCATTGGTGAAGAGATTGTTCCGTTGGTAAATCTTCTCTTGTGTCACATAAGATTTCATGGATTGCTGACTAGATGCTTCTCCTTGGTTTACCTTTGCCCCTTTCCTCCCCATTGCCAGGGAAAACAAAAAAAAAATGGGGAGGAGAGGGGAGGAACTGAAAGGGTCAGTAGTATTTCTATTTTTATTCCTTAGTTTATTAAATAGTCCCTTAGCTTAACTTCTTCCTGCTTCCAAGGATTAGTGCTATAGCCGTGGTTGCAGCTAAAGCTTAGCCAGACATGAAACTTAGGGAGCAGGTGAACTAATGGAAATACAGAGCAGGTACTGTCCAAGGAATCTCACAGCCCCCTAGATGGCTTTATTAAAGTTTGCCTACAATCTCATGCGTCAGGCGTGTTGATACGTGTTACTCCCAAATATGCTCATAGAGGATAGGTTTTATGTCCTGTGGACAATATACCAGTAAATCAGGATTAGTCCACAAATTTGGGTTCTCCTGAAGAGTGGGGGGACCAGGCAGGGTTCTCACAGATAGCAGGCTACAAGCTGGAATGTGGGTTTTACACCCTAAGTCTCTTGCTGAACGTGGCACCAGCAATTATGCCCCTCAATCCCTGCATTCCAGTCCACAGGGCTCCCACCTGCCCCCTCTCTTTCACTTCTCTTCTATCTGCACCACGCCTGACCCTCTGAGTGATCGTACAACAACAAGTTTTGGTGGGCTCCTCTCCTTATGTGTGTTGTGGCTCTCAATGTACTCTCAGCAGCTACCTTCCTCCGCTCCGTGTTCCCTCTCCACCTTCAGGCTCTCTGGTATCTGCTCCGGGTGTCCAAGGATGCAGGGCCTCAGGTTAAGTGTGCCACCGGTCTCCTCCGGATTGTGTTGGCCGCTCCACCTAGACGCGGCTGCTCCCGCCGCCTTTGCCTCCTTCCTTCCGCACCACGCTGTGCGCTGCTTCCTCCACTAGCCGGCACAGCCAGCTTGGCTCGGAATGGCTCAAACCAAGCCACGGGGGGAAGGGGAAGGCTGCTAGACCCACTGCCTTGCGTCCATCACTACACAGAGGTCATAGGAAGGGGGCCAAGTCCTGATCTCACTCTCCACATGGAGCGGACTCGCTCTACCTGGGGAGAGCACACGGAAGTAAGCTGCTACCCGGCGCCATGTTGTTGCTCCTCCCCCCAGCAGTGGAAATGATGTACTTTTTTGCTCTTTTGAAGGGGTGTAGGACAGAGCACTGTTTTATCTCTGTATCATCTGAGGCTGTTTACGTCACTGGGTATATGTGAAGGTTTAGAACTACTTTAAACACGCAGATGCATACATCTTTCAGACAGGAAAATCTGAAAATGCCTCTTGCTGGAATTTGAAATGAAAGTCACATTTACACCGGAATCTCCTCTCCCCCGCCTCATGTCATTTTAGTGACACTAACTTTTCAGTTCCACATCCTGACAATGATTTGATTTTGGTGGTTTTGCTTATTCTGTGCAAAATTGATTTACTACTGTTTCAGAGTTGGGTAAAAACAGGCTAGGAATAGTATTTACAAATGTGTAATCCTATTGAATACATTTATATAACAACTGTTCAAGCCTAACTCCAGGTTTCTTGTGACTGCTTGAAACTTCAACTTCTTGAAAGTCTAGAAATAGCACCTGGAAAGCCTATTTTGCTTGGTGTAAGGCTATGATGTTCCATCCTAGGAAGTTCTCCGCAGGACACATCCTGTCCTTTCAACAGCCTGGTCTAAATCGGCATCTAACCTTGAGTTCCATCAAGGGACAAATCTTGGTCTTAGTTGTACTATTTCAGAGACTTTTGGCCTTTCATTACCTAGTTAAAGTCTAACTCCAGGTGTCTTATGACATTAAATAGTCTGTTTGAGCCATATCAACTGTTGCTTCCTTAAGACCCCTTTCACGCCACTAGCTTAGCAGCACTTTACCGCTGCTATAGCGGCAGCAGGGTAATTTTAGCCCCCTAACCCCCCCCCCCCCCGGTGTTCATCCGCTTTGGCACGGGGGGGTTCAAGCGCTTTACATGCGCTATTTTTAGCAGTGAAGCGCCTGAAAAATGTTCTGGTGTGAAGGGCCGAACAGCTGCTCCTGTGGTGTATAAACTGTATAAATAGGCTACATGCAGTATGCAGCGCTGTGTTTCGCCAATAGGATGGGGACCTCTCGTCCTGCTCCTGGAACAAAATTTTATCAGGCTGAGCGCTGCTCAGCCATTCACAGGAAGCCTTGTATTTCATCAATTAATTTAGAGCCTCCTCTGGTTGAGGTGGAAAGATTGCCAGATGACGTCACAATCTCCATTTCAGGCAATCATAGGAGGTCTTGTATTCATTGATGAAATACAGTGCTTTCTGTAAATGGCTGAGCAGCGCTTATAGCCTTGCTCAATTTTCTTTCTGGGAAGTCCCTGTCCCCACTGGCAGAACACAGCACTGTTTACTGTATGGAACTAATACAGTTTATACAGCACTTCCAGTGGGCAACATCTTTTGGTGTGAATGTAGTAGTTTAAAAAAAACCCATATATGCAGTACATCTCTGCTGATAACATTGGTGTGGATTTCAGTACAGCAGAGGCACTGTTGTCAGTGTAAACGGGAAATAGTAGTAGTGTGCAGATTCAATAGGTATTTTTCTGTACCTGCAGAAGTTTTTAGGGACAAAACACAGGGATGCTCATGTATTACATAAATACATTATATGTGTGCTCAGCCTATAGTACAATGCAATAAAATAGTAACAGCCCTGCTGTCTGTATGATGAACATTTGTTCACAATGGTTTAGAAAACCACCTTTGGGAGGGACTCGTAAGTAAAGCCTAGTATACACTACTATGTTAGTACAGCAATCTCCCCTGCTGTGCCAATATGTTCTGACAGAACACACCGGTCAGTGCTCTCAGCCATTGGCTAAAAGTTCAGATCAGGAGCCGATCGCCAGACCTTTTTTGGTCATGCCCTTCGACAGAAGCTGGCCGGACGGCTAGCTTCTGTCGGACTGGCTGCAGTACACAGGCTTTCTATTGAACCGGCCGATGCCGACCGACATTCAGCCCATGTGTACTAGGCTTAAGTGTCCCACAATGCTATAATGATTATTCGTGCCCTAATTTTTTGTGCAGAATTTGTGCTAATCTAGGTTTCTTAAACTTTGGCTTGATGCAGTTTACATTGAAAAATTGTGTTTTTCTTACTGTATTTCAGAAAGCTGTCCAGGAAAGCTAATAGAAATTCTTGGAAAAGCTGGATTGTTTCTTGAAGGTCAGATACACCCAGAGTTGGAGGGTGTTGAAATTGTAATTAGTGAGAAAGGGGCAGCTTCACCACTTATTACCGTTTTTACTGATGACAAAGGTTCATACAGGTTAGTAGTACCCGTGTTGTTTCTTCTTTGTTAATAGATGTTTGAATCCATGATACAAGGCTATCAAAATGTAAACCTCATTTTTTTCTTTCTAGTTTTTAGATAGGGATGTTTTGGATCTATTAGATTTTTATTGTTGTGTGTCTGTCCCCATTGGACATTTTCCTTTCTAGAAAGGAACACTGACCACAAAATAACCTGGTATGGGTTTGAATCATCCTATACTCTAAGACCTGCATTTATCAACTGGGGTGCCACGAAGCTCCCTGGGGGTGCTGTGACAAAAGGACAAAAAACTGCCCAGTCTGATTTGACACACTATACGGACAGGTGAGCGAGAATACAGCCCCTCCTGGCTCTTTCCTTCTTTCTGCTGCTAGAGCAGCACTGTGCATTACAAGCCTCCCGATTGAGCGTCCTGGTTCACGAGCATCCAGAACATAGCACTAAGAGTGTGTATATTACAGGCTTCCGTCTAAGACTGCCCATGTCCAAAGCACTGTGTTCATTACAGGCCTTCTCAGTCAACCATCCAGAGCACTGTGCATCATTACAGACCATCCAGAGTGGCTAAATCTGTGTTTGTGAGTTTGTTCAAACCACGGTGGATTTGATTTAAATCAAATCGATTTAAATCACTAGTAAAAAGGCTTGATTTAAATCAATTTGATTTAAATCATAATTTTTAAAGAGCAACTGTCTACTCTGTCCCGCAGAGGCTCCTCCTCTGACCCGCTGTTGACTCACCAACAGTCCCATTCACTTTAATGGGGCAGCTGGTGATGCAGAAGTGACACAACAAGGTGAGGGACATGGTGGCAGCAGGTGAGTGGATGCCCACTAACCGGCGCTGCCGTGATGGATCTGAAATGACAGGTGCTCTTTAAATGTAAGGACTCATTCTTGCTGGTAGTTAGAATCTTTAATATTTGCAAACAAAATGAAGGTTTCCAATTTAGACTAATAAGCTGCCAGGTTAGTAAAACAGCGATATCAGAACCGATCCAATCATACAGTTTGTAGTTTACTTAGATTTGCAAAACAATGGGATAAATGAATATTCCTCAACTTTGTTTTATCTCATGGTTACTTTGAAATTGTATAAATGCATCAATGCAGTGCATGTTATCTCTGCTTGCAGAGCTTGGATTCATTGAATGAGTTTACCAAAAATGTAAATATTGCAGCATATACAGCCTCGTGCTACATAACTAAGCTCCATTTCATGCTGAATATACTCAATTATGAATGTATCTTAAATAGAAAACCATCTTTACTCCAATAGCATTTTATTAAACTAAATTCAATAAAAATCAAAAAAATCTGATTTAAATAAAATAAAAAAATCTGATTTTTTTTTTTTTTTTCTTAAAAAAATCATCCAAATTTATCCACCCTGGTTCAAAATTGAATACCATAAATAAAAGCATGATATTAGATTTTTTTTTACTCCAGGAGTATATAATCAGTTGGGAAATTCTAGAGAAATGCTTAATTACAATTTACAGTCATTACAATTTAACTAAAACCATTTGATTTTAGTTGACTAAAATGTACTGCAGATTTTAGTCGACTAAATGCAACTAAAACTAAACCAATTGCAGATTACTAAAATGGGACTAAAACTAAAATGGCATTTTAGTCAAAAGACTGACTAAAGCTAAATCTAACTTTGATGCCAAAATTAACACTGGATATAGAAGAGGAAAATATTGAGGTCCAGTTCACACCACATGCAGTCCAGTGCATTTTCTTTCTGCATCAAAAACGCATGGAAAGTAGGTTATATTGTTTCCAATGGCATAGTTCACACCAGTGCAGTCAGTTCCAAAGCTTTCCAGTTCCAGAAAAAAAAAGTAGAATATGAGCATTTTACCTGCACTGGACTGTACTGGAACACAGTAAAACGCATCAAAAACGCACTGGACTCTAGTATAGTGGGAAAAAAAACAGGAAAAAAGTAGAAAAAAAGCACCTGGATTGCATCCGGAAACGCATAAAAAACGCACATGCAGAAACCTATCCGGAACCAATCTGGAGTGCGATTTTATGGTGTGAACCAGCCCTGAATCAACAGCCGTTAAACGTGAAATAGCCAGTTCGGTGCACAGTAGTACTATGTCGTTTTGTATTAGTATATCTATTGAAGTGTATGCTCTGTCCACAGTGTAGGGCCATTACACAGTGACTTGGAGTATACCATTTCTGCTCAAAAGGAAGGTTTTGTTTTGACTGCCGTTGATGGAACAATTGGGGACTTCAATGCATTTGCACTTGCAGGAGTCACTTTTGAGGTAAGTCTTTGTGAATTGGCTTACTTTCATGGAATTTGTATAGGATCTTTTTTTTTTTTTAGAATGTTTATTCCTTTGTTACATTGTATTGCATTTAACCCTTTTGCTGCAAGAACAATTTTTCCTTTTTTCACGTGCCTGTTAAATTGTGCATTTTTGGCTTGAATCCCAAAATTATATTTCTTAAACAGTACAGGACAATGGCTCCTTTAAATCCTGACCATGGTTTATATGTTGCCAGTAACAGGTGAGGACATTGGAAAACAGGTGTTAGGACAGCCCCCTATCTCCCAGCAATCCTTTGTTTTTGCCAGAGCCCTGAGTTGGAATGACTCCTGTTTTCCTGTCTGCAGAAAGCAGCTTTTCTTGCTTCTGATTCCAATTATTTTGTAAGATTAAAGACTTTGGTTCTTCACATTGAGAAATACCTTCTCCTGACTGCATCAACCCCACTGTGACAATAGGATTGCAACTTCCACACCAGTCACCCCTCTGTAGCGCCTCGAGGAACTGTAACCAGACCCTGCCATATGGAAGATGCGGGACTAGCCTGTAATGTTGCCTCCGGGACTGGATTGGCGCTCACCTTCAGTACAGCAGTACAACTTGTGTATTTCCTGCAAGGTTTATTATTGCACATAGAAGGTATAATTTGCTTGGTGCAAGGCAGGAAAGTTTCATTCCAGGAAGTTCTTAGTGGGGCAAATCCTGACCTTTCTGCAAATTGGCTTGGATCAGCATTTGGCCTTAAGTTCCATCAAGGGTCAGATGTTGACTTGAAATCTCACTCTAAACACTGCTAGCTTCCAGTCCCTTGAATTCCTAGCATTTTTTGTTCTTCTGTGAAGTCCATTTCTTGGAGTGACACAGTATCTCACCCCCACCCGTGAACATGCTCTTTGTACTGAATTTCCTTAAAAATGAGGCATGTAGAGGCATTTTTTCCCTGTAAGCACCAGTATAATTCTAGTGTTCCTCAGTGAACTCCAAGAAATAGATTTCACTAAAAGTACAAACATTTACATTTTCAGTAGATAAATGCATACAATATATCACAGTGCACACAAACACATTAGGGTCTTCAATTTGTAAAATTCTGTAGAAGTGATTGGGTTACCCTATAACCACTCACCCAAACAGACCATAACCACTTAAGGACCAGAAGGATTTCCCACCTTTAGAACCAGAGCACTTTTTGCGATTCGGCTCTGCATCGATTTAACCGACAATTATTGCGCGGTCGTGCGACGTTGTACCCAAACAAAATGTGTGTCCTTTTTTCCCACAAATAGAGTTTCTCCTTACGTTCATTGACAGACGCAGCTCTCCATTGACTTTGTGGGGTGTATGTTCGTCCCAATAGGAGTTAACTAGGCAGGGAAAATAATCAGCTGGCCCCTCCCCTGGGGGCCGTCCTCTCTTCCTACATTAAACCCCCTCACAGTATAGCTCTTCAGTTTCAATGCCTAGTTCGCAAGGAGTTGACCTGGCTTCCCTATAGGGAACTGCGGTCCTGTTATGACCATTTTCTTTTTTTTACTGCAATCAAGATGATCTGCTATCAAGAAGCCGGTCGGGGCATAGAGTCCTGGAGCTCTGTACTTTCCCCGACCTGGCCAACATGATGTGAAGCCAGTCCCACTATGGGGACCCGCCGCATCTTACCCGTTCCGTGCGGGAGGCCCGGGGTGGAATTCCCCTGTTGGTCCCATTTACCGATGCGTTCGGCAGGGCGACTTTGGGCCTGCAGCATACCGCCATCAAGGGCGCAAAGTCTGCATTCGGGTGGCTACCGTGGCGTCGGACCGGTTAGTGAGCGCCCTGCCTTCCCCCCGTTACAGGGTGTGAAGAGGGCCCGCAAACTCGTGATTTTCACGGTAACAGCAGCTTGTCCGGGGTAGCCACCGGTGGGATCAGCTCTCCATCTTGCCCCCTGCCACACCTCGCCCCCCCCCCCCCCCCAGCACCGTGCGATCGTTCGGCCTTCTCGTCCGGATTGCCATGCGGTTTCGGCCGCCATTTTGCGGCAGACCGCTGCCATTTTGCCGTAGCCGCGGACATTTTCAGTCTATGGGGCTTTTCCTCTAGCGCTCGGAGCGGCCATTTTCGGTACTGCACGTTGCCTGAGAGGGGCACTTGGCCTCTAGTGTTTCCTGGTGGCCATTTTCACTGCATGCTCTGCACTTTCTACATGTGGCTGCAGCTTCTCTCTCTCCTCTCAAGAAACGGCGGTGACAGGGGCAGCTCTTACTGACGATCTGTGCTAGCAAGGCAGCGGAACTGCAAGTATAGCTGGGCTCCCTCCGGGTGCTGGTGGTGGTGGGGTGCTGTCCTCTGACTACCTGTGGGTGTGTGGCTGTGTGCAGGGCGTCCCTTCCATCCCTGTGTCATTTCTGGCAATGGCTGATCTCCCTGCTGAACCTGCTAAGGTGGCATCAGCAGCCACGCAGTCTGACCAAGGGGCTTTTCTCACCCAGCTACGGGCTGTTTTCACTGAGTTTTTTCCACGTGGGGACGCCGCTCCGCGGGTCCCCAGGAAGCGTCCCCTTCTTTATCCTCAGGGGAAAATTCTGAGCCGGAGGTGGCCTCAGGGACCCCGGGGGATCTGTCTGATGAGGAGACGGGTGGTGACAGTGTGTTAACTGAAGGGGACCAGGGACCAGCTGCTGACCAAGAAAAAGTGCTGGTTGCCACTATTATTGCTGGCATTCGCACGAAGTTGCAGCTGGATCAAGATGGCGAATTGCGATCTGCTTATGTGTGCGGGTCTTCTAGGCCCCCAAGACCTATCCTTACAATGAATTTTTTGACCATTTCCTGTATCGTGAATGGCAGCACCCTCATCGCTCCTCCTCACTGACTGCACGTTTTGCTGTACGCTATTCTTTTGAGGAGAGCTTCCTAAACAAATGGGAATCTCCTGTGGTGGATCCACCTATTGCACGCCTTACCAAGGCGACTACCATTCCTATGGAAGGGAATCCTTCCTTCAAGGATCCCGCTGATAGAAAGACAGAGGCACTTTTGAAGTCCCTGTTCTTGAATGCAGGCTCTGCTGTGCGGCCTGCTTTGGCTGCAGCCATGGCAGCGCAGCATCTTTCTGGATGCATGGAGGAACTTAGGAAGGACCTGGTAGGCTGTCGTCTGATGGAGGCACCGCAGAAGGCTGAGTTTTTACTCCAGGGGATTAATTACCTCTGTGGTGCGGCCGTGGATGTTCTGCCGTTGCTGTCCAGAATATCGATATCGGCCGCCAGACTTCGTAGAATTCTTTGGCTGCATTCCTGGTCGGGTGACCACGCTTCCAAAAGAGGTTTGGCTGACCTCCCTTTTCAGGGTGGGCGCCTATTTGGCTCGCGTCTTGATGAAATCGAGGATTTCACGGGAGGTAAGAGTACCTTCCTTCCGGAGCCCCGCAGGCGTGAGTTTCGCCGTAGGCAGGAGCCTTCTACGTCGGGTCAGAAGAAGCCTTTTCGTGCCTCAGGCGCGGCAAGCAAAGGGACCCGTTCCAGTAAGGTCGCTGCAGGGGCCGGACGTCGGCAGTGGCAGCGCAAACCAGAAAAGACGGAAGACAAGTCTTCCTCAGCCTGATGGGTTGCCCCCACCCGAGTGTCGGGTGGGGGGGACGTCTTCGGGGGTTCGCAGATCGGTGGCTGGCTCACATTTCCGACCCCTGGGTCCGGGAGGTGGTGTCCACCGGGTACAGGATAGAGTTCATCACTCTACCCCCAGACAGGTTCTTCCCATCAAATTTAAACCTCCCGCAGGAGCGCAGGCAGGCCCTTTCCAGGGCGGTACAGGCCCTCTGACCAGGGAGTGATTGTACCGGTTCCCCCAGGAGAGAGGTTTCGAGGTTTTACTTTTTGTGGTGCCCAAGAAAGGGGACGGATTTCAGCCCATCCTGGACCTGAAGGCCCTAAACAAGTTTGTCAGGGCGCGAAAGTTCCGGATGGAGTCTGTTCGGTCAGTTGTGGCCGCCCTTCACCAGGGGGAATTCTTGGCATCATTGGACATAAAGGATGCGTACCTCCATGTACCCATCCATCCGCGCCATCAGCGATTCCTGCGGTTCGCTATTGGGGATCGCCATTTTCAATTTGTAGCTCTCCCTTTCGGCCTGACCTCCGCGCCCCGGGTATTCACGAAGTTGCTAGCCCCGGTGTTGGCGTTGCTGCGTCAGAGGGGCATTGCCATAGTGGCATACCTGGACGATCTGCTCCTGCAAGCGGACTCTGTCTCTGCCCTGGAGGAGAATGTGAACATCACAATGGCCTCATTGCTGGACTTCGGCTGGTTCCTCAACCTGAAGAAGTCGTCAGTGTCTCCTTCCTGCCGTCTGGAGTATCTGGGTCTCATTCTGGACACAGAACAGGCGAAGGTGTTTCTCCCTCTGACAAAACTGCAGGGCTTACAGTCGGCTGTGCGCACCCTTCTATCGCACCGTCGGTCTTCCTTGCGGTTCTGTATGAGGGTGCTGGGGCTCATGGTCTCGTCGTACGAGGCGATACCTTTTGCCCAGAGTCACACTCGTTTGCTCCAACGAGCAATTCTGGCTCAGTGGGACAAGTCCCGCCGGTCGTTGGATCTTCCTATCCGGCTGGGCCCTCAGTCCAGGGCGTCTGACCTGGTAGCTTCGGGACTTGGCCCTCAATCAGGGGAAGTTGTTCCTGCCCCTTCAGTGGACGGTGATCACCACGGACGCCAGCCTGACGGGCTGGGGTGGAGTCCTGGGGCAGCTATCAGCCCAGGGTCGTTGGTCGGCCCAGGAGGCTTGCCTGCCCATCAACGTGCTGGAGCTGAGAGCAATCAGGCTGTGTCTTTTTCATTGGACAAAGAGATTGCAAGGCCGTCTGATCCGAATTCAATCGGGCAATGCCACGGCGGTGGCGTATGTGAATCATCAGGGCGGCACACGGAGCCCAGCGGAGGCAGCTCTGATTCTGCGTTGGGCGGAACTTCACGTTCCGGCGATCTCAGCGATTTGCATCCCAGGTGTGGAGAACTGGCAGGCGGACTTTCTCAGTCGCCAGAAGCTGGACCAGGGGGAGTGGTCCCTCCACCTGGAGGTGTTCAATCAGATTTGCCACAGATGGGGGACACCGGATGTGGATCTCATGGCGTCCCGGTTCAATCACAAAGTGAGAACCTTTGTGTCCAGAACAAAGGATCCGTTGGCAGTGGCCACGGATGCTCTGGGGGTCCCCTGGAGCCATTATCTTCTCCTGTACGCCTTCCCTCCGGTATATCTGCTTCCAAGATTGGTGCGCAGAATAATGATGGAGGGAATACCGACCATTCTGGTGGCCCCAGATTGGCCCCGGCGCACCTGGTACGCCGACGTGGTGCAAATGGTGGCAGACGCCCCTTGGCGGCTTCCGACGCGAGACGATCTCCTGTCTCAAGGACCCATATTGCACCCTGCTTTACCCTCGCTGGCTTTGACGGCTTGGCTATTGAGTCCCAGGTGCTGAGGGATAGAGGAGTGGCCGACTCCGTGATCCCTACTCTGTTAAAAGCTCGCAAGTGCACTTCTCGCAAGATTTATCACCGCACCTGGAAGGCTTACATTGCTTGGTGCGAGGCGGAGGGCTATAGCCCTCGCTCGTTTGTCGTCTCCAGGGTCCTGACCTTTTTACAGCAGGGCCTGAATAAGCATTTGGCCTTGAGTACTCTCAAGGGCCAGATCTCGGCCTTAGCCATACTCTTTCAGAGACCTTTGGCTTCGCACTCTGATTCGTACCTTTGTACAAGGTGTGCAACATGTGGCGCCTCGGGTGAGATCCCCAATCGCTGCGTGGGATCTGAATCTGGTGCTTTCTGTTCTTCAAAAAACCACCTTATGAAAAGATCAGGGCGATTCCCTTACAGCTTCTGTCGCAGAAGGTGGCTTTCTTAGTTGCCATCACTTCCGCCAGACAAGTGTCGGAATTGGCTGCCCTATCGTGCAAGTCTCCTTATTTAGTGATGCATAAGGATAAGGCGGTCTTGCGACCCCTTCCTTCTTTTCTTCCGAAGGTAGTCTCTTCTTTTCACATCAATGAAGATATTGTTCTGCCCTCGTCCATCGCACCCGAAGGAATTCGAGTTGCATGCTTTGGATGTAGTAAGGGCCTTACGGGTGTACTTGGCTGCTACAGCTCCTTTTCGTAAAGCTGATACCTTGTTTGTTCTGCCAGAGGGCCCGCGCAAAGGATTGGCGGCCTCTTCGGCTACGATTTCTCAGTGGATTAGAAAAACCGTGACCCATGCGTATTCTGTTCGGGGCAAGGTTCCCCCTTTTCCGGTCACGGCTCATTCTACCCGGGCGGTTAGTACTTCCTGGGCCTTCAGACACCAGGCCTCGGTGTCACAGGTGTGCAAGGCGGCCACTTGGGCCTCGGTTCACACTTTCACTAAGTTTTACAAAGTTGATGTGTTTGCATCTTCGGATGCTGCTTTTGGCCGCAAAGTTCTGCAGGCGGCAGTGTAGGTGCGACTGGCGCCTCCTTAGAGGTTCAGTTGGGTACAGTTGTTTGCGTTTACCCACCCCTCTTTTTTGACACAGCTTGGGGACGTCCCCACAAAGTCAATGGAGAGCTGCATCTGTCAGTGAACGTAAGGAGAAAAAGGGATTTTATTAAAACTTACCGTAAAATCCTTTTCTCCGAGTTCACTGACAGACGCAGCACACACCCCTCTGGGCTCTGTTTTGGTACGGCTTGTGGACGAACTGAAGAGCTATACTGTGAGGGGGTTTAATGTAGGAAGAGAGGATGGCCCCCAGGGGAGGGGCCAGCTGATTCTTTTCCCTGCCTAGTTAACTCCTAGTGGGACGAACATAAACCCCACACAGTCAATGGAGAGCTGCGTCTGTCAGTGAACTCGGAGAAAAGGATTTTACGGTAAGTTTTAATAAAATCCCTTTTTTCTTTTGGTGGAATTTGATCACCTCTGCGTCATTTCTGATCACCGCTATAAACAAATAAAAAGCGTCAATTTTGCAAAAAAAACAATATTTCTTACTTTTTTCTAAAATGCATATAAAAAAAAAATACAAAAAAAACAAATGTATTCATCGTTTTTGGCCGATTTATATTCTTCCTTATATTTTTGGTAAAAAAAAAAAAAATCGCAATCAGCATTTATTGATTTGACTTGCGCAAAAGTTGCCGCGTTTACAAACTCTGAAAATTCATTTCTGCCGTTTTTACAATTTTTTTTTTTTTTTACTAGTAATTGAGGCGATCTGCGATTTTTATTGGGGCTGTGACATTGGGGCGGATATGTCGGACATTTTTGACACCTTTTTGGGACCAATGACATTTATACAGCGATCAGAAATTTAAATATCCACTGATTACTGTATAAATGTCACTGGCAGGGAAGGGGTTAACCTGCAGGGGGCAGTGAAGGGGTTAACTATGTTCCCTGTGTGTGTTCAGTAGATCTCTGACATGCCGCCTGTCAGAATGGGGAACCGCTGTTTACATTGGCGGTTCCCTGTTCTAGCTCTGTTACAGGTCAACACGGGTCACCGCCGGCGGCGCACACTCGCCCACTAATCGTCGTGCCCGCGAGTGACGACTATAAGTGGCGATTTGCGGGACAGAGCCATGCTGTCGTCGCTTTTGGTTGCTACGCAGTCGGCAGGTGGTAAAATGATTGTTGGCCCAGAGACTGTGGGGGGGCGTTTCTGGTTAATGTTCAATTATGACTTCTTCAATATCAATTTGGATGGAGGAATCTAGAGAAACCATAAGCTGTATAAAAAAAAAAAATCTCACCATCTGGAGCCCATATGGTATGAATATAGTGTAGTATTTTATTTACTAGTTAAAAACAAATACAAATACTGCAGCACTTAAACAAATTGGCCAAACTCACAGTAATGGCAGCCGCTCCTAGCATGAGGGCATGGTGGCAATGTCAGCACATAGACCCCTTTCAACGATTTTCGTGTGCATGCACGTTCCCAAGGGATTCTACATAAAATACTACGCTATATTAGTACCATCTGGGCTCCCAGTGGTGAGCTTTGTTATACAGCTTATGGTTTCTGTGGATTCCTCCATCCAATTGCTATACAAGGTTGGGGATACCACCCCGCTCCATAGAAGCAGTTCAAGGCAAGCTGTTTGGCTTCTGGTGAGTGTTTAGATTGGTGGAGGCTATTTTCATTACATCAGGTGGAATGCAATGATAATTTAATGCTGTAAATTTAACTTGTTTCTGGTGAGTGGTTAGACGCACTATATTTTACCATTGCATAATTTTTTTTAGCACATTGTCACATACTATTTTGGGACTGTACATTTGGATCACATTTCTTATATTTTGTGGTTGTATAATATAGTAGAGCGCTGCACACCTTTTTTATATATATATTTATTTTACTTTAGGAGGTTGTATGTTCACTTTTGTGTGCCAGCTGCTGCAATTTGTACAGCGCTCAATTTTTATTTTTGTTTTCGCCTTTGGAACATTTTAAATGTTCCATCCATGTTTAAAGTGGAACCTGTTCCATCTCCTGTCTCCTCCTGCACTATCATCTTTGCATTCTATAGCATTCTGTTTTTTATGTAGATTTTACAGTGTTCCAACTTTTTTGGAATTGGGTTTGCAATGTATAAAGAATAGTAATAATCAGAAATGAGGCTCCATGTGCTTATTGAAAAAAAATCTTTGTTTCTGGACAGATCCTGTCGGAAGATGAGCAGCCTTTGGCTGGCGTTCTTCTATCCCTCAGCGGTGGTATGTTCCGGTCAAATCTGCTAACCCAAGAAAATGGGATGCTGACATTTTTAAATCTGGTAAATTTGTTTGTCAATGCTGCACTTTGAATCAAAGTATATCTTCACTCTTAAAAAGCCAAATATCTAAGCACAATGTAGTACATACATTTGGCTGTCTGGTTGCTGTATTTTCCAGCCAGATACAATGTTAAAATATCTACCTCACCTGCTTTTGCTTTAGCTCCTGCACATGTGATTGGGAGTTGCATCATACCATACGGGCATCAACTGTATTTTAGGTGTAGAAATAAGCCAGGTTGTACACTGCACTTCATGTGCACTATAGGCAGTGTCATAAAAAAATAATATACAATGTCTCCTCTAGTAAAGAGAAAGCTATCTTATAGCATTCATTTTATTACATAAAGCCCCATTTATATTTTCCCATATGTTCATCTCCCAGTAAACAAGAGGAGAAAATGGCACATGCTGTACATCTTGACCATCTGTCAAAACCTGAAGTCTGTAAGGAGGGTGCACTCAACACATGGTTACTGACAGGTCTATATGCCTGTCATGCTTGCACTGAGAACTGCACAGCTCCACATATGCATTGAACAACTCACATGCTAGAAGCTTAGATTTGATCATTTTGTGAGTTTGATTAAAATACAGTTTTTAGTAGCCTACATTGTTTCAGAGGCACCGATGAGCTTTTTTTTTTTTTTTTTTTACCTACTGGCAACATCTCTGTGTATGCTAGGTGTAATAGACTGATATGAACTGTCAAATTTGTTTTAGAGTCCTGGACAATATTATTTTAAACCAATGATGAAAGAGTTTCGCTTCGAGCCTTCATCTCAGATGATAGAAGCACAAGAGGGACAACATTTAAAAATAAGAATCACAGGCTATAGGACAGCTTACAGGTAAGTTTTCAGATTGACACTTTTACTAAAGGAGGTAAAAGATGAGTATTTTTTTTTTTTTTTTTTTATTCAACGACCTGTACGAAACAATAACAGATTTCTTCATCCACACAAACGTGGATGAAGGAATTCCTCCCACTGGAACAGTTTTCAACTGTTTTCTGACAGTGAAACCTGGTGCTGTCAGAATACTTTGATCAGCTGCTGCAGTCACCGATTGACAAAACTTTTCCAATTTGTTCATTCGACAGAAGTCAGTTGTACATGGATGGCCACACACACACACACATTGAAATTTGCTGATTCATGCTGAACTGGCAAAATTTCAGTCCCTCTATGGCCACCATTACAGTTTCTTAAAAAATGATTTGTCCCCTTAGAAGTTCATCTTTTTCAGCTCTTTAGACATCTCTAGTACTTCCAGAGTCTGAAGAGGTTAAAGCAAGCTCGTGGCTGCAGTAGCACCTTGAGCTTGTTTCAGCTTTGTGCATCAGGCTCAAGGCTTTACTGTAAAAGTCGTCTGGGTGGCTGCAGATGCACCCGATATTTTTACTTGACTTGCAGGTGCTAGCCTCCTGATGGCCCCCATACTCCATGGCTCCAGGGCTCTCCCACTTGTACCGGGAGAGCACCCCTACCACTCCAGGCATACACATAGGAATACAGATGCACATGTTTGTAAACAACTGTGCAACTTTATTGGCTATATTGCCACTGGGGTGAGAGAAATAATTCTAGGTCTCTCATTTACGGTTAACTCTAAGCTCTAACTATAGCAAATTGGATCATGCTTTGATGGCCTTTTTTGCCTTCCTCTGGATCAACTGTGGGTGAAGGATTTTATATGGGATTGTGTGGTTATATATAGTTTTTCTATTTTTTTTTTTTTTTTTAACTAGATGGACTTGTGTCTTTTTTAAACCTAACTATGTAAACCAATGAGCTGTAAAGCACAACCCATTAATATTTTTGGGTACTGTAATTTCTCCCTATTTTGTTTTGAGACTTGACATATCTTTTTGAGGCTTGACCTATTTAGTATCTATTTACTCTAAACTCCCTCATCTTTTATTTTGTTAAAAAATCGGGGATTAAATTTGTGTTGTATGCACTAACATTCAATTCTTTATCCTACATCACGGGACACAGAGCAGCCATAATAACCAACTGGGTTATACGCCACCTATAGGTGAACGGACACTGGCAAACAAAAAAAGACAGGAAGTCCTCCCCTATATAACCCTTCATACACAGAAAATACCAGTGTCTGTAAGATGGTGGTCACTAATGTGATACATGTGCTCTTGGAGCATACTTGCAGGTCTGGGCGGTTCTATTAAGAATCATGGACTTCAATCGGATCAATTCGGAAAAGCTATCAGCCAAAATGAATGGTACCCGAGCCTCATTGGATAGGAGAGCAGAATTCTCGAGGTTTTGCCTGTAATGCTGCCTTGCGGCGCTGGACCCTGCGTAATGGAACCCTGTGGAGTGTTTCTTCTTACCAAGGTGCTTTCCTGCAGGGTGCTATACAGGTCCAGGGGAGTGGACCCCAGATTAAGGGGAACCCAATCCCTGAAGGTCTTTTATGGCAGAACCCGCCGAGGCGGGTGAAGATTGGACTATGCTCAGAGTCTTGCGGCAAGAATGGTAAGTCTGCATTTTTGCAATTCTCTTTAAAAAAAAAAGAGATCTGACTGTCTGGAATTCTCTCAGTAGCCACTGGGGGGCAGTGCACTTTTTAATCAGGCTCTGTGTTCTTCTTAGGAGAGCATGCTGCTGTTTCTCCTCCAGCCCTCTAGAGGGTGCAGACTCGCTCAGTATGGCCTATTTCTATATAGGCAGGAAGTGGAAGGGTGGCCATGTTTGCCATGTGGTCAGCAGATTCAGCAAGGCCTCTTATGACATAACAGCAGCCCATAGATACTAATGAAGTGTGAGTTTTTACTATGGGAGAAATGTGTAGCCAGACAAATCATGCTTTTATACTGCATACTTACTGCTTAATCTGGGGGGCATGTACAACGGTCAGTCGATACACCCCTGTATGGGTATGCACTGTAAGGAATTGTCTCCAGAATAATGTGCATTTGGTCAGCAGGAGCTTACTTTTAAGCTGCTCTGAAGCAGAAAAAATGCTGCATTGGATGCATATGTGCTTGGCCAAATCCTGCAAATCTGGTATGGGACCAAGTACAGTTGGGCAGGTGCAGCATTGTATACACGCTTGAAAATTTGTTGCTTAAATGCATGTTTGAATAAAAACATGTTTTGCATAAAGGTTGCGTAGATACGTGGCATAAGCACATGTTTGAAAAAACATGGACATCGGTGCACTTTAAGGAGTTGTGTCTCCAGAATAGCATGCATTTGGTCTGCGGGAGATTATTTTTAGGCTGTTTTGAAGCAGCATAGAGGCTGCATTAGAGGCCTATGTACTTTGGCTAATCCTGCTAAACTAGTATTGGCCCAGGCGCAGCATAGTATGCATGATTGCATAAACGTATGCTTGCTTGCAATAGGCGCATGTTTGCTTGGACATGTGCTGCGTAGACGCAGGTTTTCAACAGCATGTTTTTGCATAGATGTGTATACATGTTACATAGATGTGCATGTTTGAGTAAACGCACGTTTAAATAGATACGTTTGCGTAAACGCATGTTTGCATGGATGCATGTTGCGTAGATGTATGTTTGCATAAGCACGTTTGCGTAGATGTATATTTGTATAAGCACGTTTGCGTAAACTCATGTATACATGGATGAATGTTGCGTAAATGCATGGTTGTGTAAATACATGTTTGCACAGATACATGTTGTGTAAGCACATATTTCGAAAACACATGTTTTCATACACGTTTGCATAAACACATGTTGCATGGACATGTTTGCATACATACGTGTTGCATAATACATGTTGCATAAACACGTTTCATAAGCGCATGCTTGCTTATTGCGTAAATGCATGTTTGCATGGGCATATGTTTGCAAAAACATATTTTTGTAAATATTTTATTATATCTTTTCACGCGAAGACATTAATGACGTATGTTGAGTTATTTTGAGGGGACAAAAAATATACATTATTATACAAGCTGTACACTCGCTACTTTATTTTGTATCAACATGTCCTTTCTTCAGTGTTGTCACATGAAAAGATATGAAATATTTACAAAAATGTGAGGGGTGTACTCACTTTTGTGAGATACTGTACATGTTTTTATAGACACGTTTGCGTAAACGCATCTTTGCATAGACACGTGTGGTATAATACATGTTGCATAAACACGTTTCATAAATTTGTATTTATTTGTACTGCATAGGTATATGCTTATTTTGAACTGCATACATATGTGCTTATTTGCATTAAACTGTATACATATGTGTTTATTTGCCTTGGACTACATACATATGTGCGTATTTGCCTTGAACTGCATACGTAAATGCATGAACGGCAAGAATACTCATATTCCTGCATGTTGCATACCTAGGTAACTACATAATGGCATACCTGGGTACCTGCATACTTGCATACCTAAGGGGTTGCGTAAAAACGAACAGTTGGAGGACTGTGTATTAGGTTGACTAATATAGTTGCTTGCTATGTTATTTACGGTACCTGTTTTATTTTATTTTGTTAAATGGTTTTAAAAGGGAGAGGCAGCTGGGGGAGGCCGGTGCACCGCTCTCAGGTCAGTGGTCTGGTGGTGTCCACATTTCCCTATGGAAGGTGGGGTCAGGTGTATCTGAGCCACTGTCGTATTTGTCATTGCAGTGTTTCCTGATGCATTCATTTTTCATCAGATGAACTGGAGCCGCATCACCTTGATTGTGCCTGATCTCTGTTGAACGAAGAACCCCTTCGCCTGAGTCGTATCTAGAATTAGACCGAGGTACTCCAGGAGACATGAGGGGGCAAGCGAGGATTTTTGCAGGTTGATGAGCCAACCTAAGTCCCTTAGTGTAGAGGCCGTGATTGGCACGTCGTCCTCCAAGGATACTACCGACTTCGCCCTCAAGAGCAGGTCGTCGAGGTACGCTACCACTGCGATACCTCTCTGTCTTAGCAGTGCTAGGACAGGTGCCAACACCTTGGTGAACACCCTGGGAGCCGAGGCCAGACCGAATGGTAGGGCCACAAACTGATAGTGCAGGTCTCCCACTGCGAAACGCAGAAAACGCTGGTGTTTTTGGCAGATGGGAACGTGCAGATAGGCGTCCCTGATGTCCAGGGATGCTAAGAATTCCCCTTGATGTAGAGCGGCAACAACCGAATCCAGTGGAACTGACACCACGACACACATGTCCGCGAAGGACTAGACTGCATTGAACAGTTCCTCCAGACGCCCTTGTGGAAGTCTTAGGTTTGAGGGAAAAAACCTGTCTGGGGGTAGAGTTTTGAACTCTATCCGGTAACCGGTGGACACCACATCCAGGACCCACCCCTCTGATTTTTTTATTGCACGGCTTGTGACAAACTGAATGCCATTGGCCAGCAGGGGGTTTTATAGGCTCCGGTGAGGATGGCCCCCAATGGAGGGGCCAGCCTATCCCTGATGCTTTTGCATCTGTTTTGCCTAGTCACTCCTGATAGGACAACATAAAACCCACGTGTCAATTAAGAAGAGCTGTGTCTGTCAGTGAACTCAGAGAAAAGGATTTTACGGTAAGTTATAATAAAATCCCTTTTTTCCTACAGCTTACCTGTAAAATCCTTTTCTTGGAGTACAGTCCCTGACGAGTCTTGTCGCTTGTGTACAAATTGACCTAAAGTGCCGCTGAAATATATTTCTAATCAAGATTTTTTTTACAAGAAATGGCTCTTTTTAATCCCAACAGCTTTTGTAATAATGTTTCAGTGCGAAACGAAACTGTCAAAAAGTATTCTAATATTCACAGCTTGGTAAAGCCCATTTGGTCAATTTTTGCAAAGACATAAGTGTTGTCGCCTTGTCATATGAGCTTCACCTGTGACTAATAATGGATCAATTAGGTCTCAAGTGTGTATAAAAAGAACCCCAGTACACTAGACCTTCACATCAACTGCAACTAGACCTCTGCAAACATGCCTAAGATTCACCTTGAGACTAAAGTTTTGATTATCAAGAGGCTGAAGACCAGATCCACGGCTGATGTGGCAGACACCTTCAATGTGTCTCAGCATCAAGTACAGAGGATAAAAAAAAAGATTTAAAGAGACTGGAGACGTTTTTGACAAGCCCAGGTCAGGCATACCCCGCAAGACAACTGCTTGAGAGGACCGTTTGTTGGCTCGAAAATCCAAGGCCAGCCCATTTTCCACTGCAGTAGAGCTCCACGAGACCTGGTCATCTAAAGTCCCTGTGTCAACCAAAACAGTTTGCCGGATTCTGTCTCGAAATGGCCTCCATGGTCGAATCAGTGCCCAGAAGCCAGCACTAAACAAAAGACAATTGAAAAACCGTGTGGCATTTGCCAAGGCCCACAGCCTGATAAAAGGATGGATGCTGGAAAAGTGTCAGAAGGTGGATTTTTCAGATTCATGGTCTGGGGTTACATCCAGTATGGGGGTGTGCGAGAGATCTGCAGGGTGGAAGGCAACATCAATAGTCTAAAATACCAAGAAATCTTAGCTACTTCTTATGTTCCCAACCATAAAAGAGGCCAAATTCTGCAGCAGGATGGTGCTCCATCGCATACTTCCATCTCCACATCAAAGTTCGTCAAGGCGAAGAAGGTCAAGATGCTCCAGGATTGGCCAGCCCAGTCACCAGACATGAACATCATTGAGCATATGTGGGGTAGGATGAAATAGGAAGCATGGAAGACGAAACCAAAGAATATTGATGAACTCTGGGAGGCATGCAAGACTGCTTTCTTTGCTATTCCTGGAGTACATTCCCCTAGGGGTTACTGGTGCCAAGTTTCCAAATGTGTAATGAAACCACCAATTATTTTTACTGTTCAATCAAATTGTATTTAATTATACAAATAAAATTGCAAAGTTCTTAAAGGGGTTGTCAACTTTCCAAAAAAAACCCAAAAAACCTGCAAATCAAAGGCATAATGAGCTAGTATGCATCGCATACTAGCTCATTCTGAAATACTTACCTTGGAACGGAGCTGTTGCATCGGTCTCGGCATACCACTGTGACCGGCGACATGCTTCTTCAGGGTTCCGCTGCTCCGGCCAATCACAGTGCGGGCTCCAGTGCTGTGATTGGCCTGAGTCTCACTAACGTCACTCCCACACATGTGCACGCAAGCTGCCAGTTACGGCACATTTACTGCAGAAACGGCACTCTGGACCACCCTGGGGCTGATTCTTCAGTGCGCATGTGCAGATGATGTTGGCACATGCAGATACAGGGAATATCTCCTAAACCATTGGTTCTCAACTCCTATCCTCAGGACCCACTAATAGCCCAGATTTTAAGAATACCCTTGAAGAGATGCAGACTAGAATACTGCAATCACTGAGCCGCAAATTATATCACCTGTGATGTATTTCAGTTACCTTGCAAACTTGACTTGTTAGTGCAGTGGTTCTCAACTCCTGTCCTCAAGACCCACTAACAGGCCAGGTTTGCAGGATAACTGAAATGCATCACAGGTGATATAATTTGCTGCTCTGTGATTGCAGTATTCTGGTCTGCATCTCCCCAAGGCAATGCTTAAAATCTGGCCTGTTGGTGGGTCCCGAGGACCGGAGTTGAGGACCACTGCGTTAGTGGGTCCTGAGTATAGGAGTTGAGAACCACTGTCCTAAACGGTACAAGTTTAGGATATTTTCCCGGGACCTACAGGTAAGCCTTATTTCAGGCTTAGCTGTAGTTAAAGTGGTTGTATAGAGTTGACCACCACTTTAAAGAATATGCAAACCCAACATTTTATATTCCTGATCTATGGCCGCTGTACTATGTACTTGTATGAAAAAGTATCCTGCTCTTTGTATTGCTTCTTTTGTGTAAAGTACCTGGTGTTCCTGCAAGTCCCTCTGAATTCCTATCAACAACTGACAACACTAAGCAGGAGATCACATCATGGTCAGTTTTCTGGTTGTGCTGAGAATTCAGCCTGCACTCCTCCTATGATTAGGCTTGTGCTGACATGCCCTCCCTGCACAGCCATTTACTGGGAACACCAGTTGTACAGTTGTTTCTCCTCCCCCTGCTCTCTGAGCTCATTATGCAGCTGAGAACACAGAGTATGTGACCACTTTTGTTTACCGACAGCTGATATCTTGGACTTTTTGGTTCAAATTAAACCTAACAGTTTGCAATTTCAGCCACATCCATTGTAGAATATCAACTCCAATAACTTAGAGTAAAATTGACAATGTCCAAATATTTGTGACTTACTAAACGTGAACTTACTGTATGCCCGATGCTCATTGTCTTTGCTCAGTGGCTTTTGTCATGTCAGTGCAGATGATACATGGTAATATAAGGCTACCTGATGTTAACAGCTTGATGGCCAAATGTGTTTCTTAACCAGTTCCCGCCCAGCCAATAGCAGATTGACGGCTGGGCGGTGGTTTTGTTATCCTGACTGAACGTCATATGACATCCTGTCGGGGTGCGCCGATCACGTTGCCGGTACCATGTGACCACCGTGACCAATCACAGCAGGTCACATGACAGTTGTAAACACATCAGTTTCATTCAGTAAAATGCTTGCTTATAGCAATGTAATGCACTGATATAAGCAAATAATATCTAAAATAAGTACAGCCATGGTCAAAAGTTTTGAGAAAGTTACAAATATTCATTTTCTGCTGCCTCAGTTTTTATGATGCCAATTTGCATATACTCCAGAATGTTATGAAGAGTTATTAGATGAATTGCAATTAATTTCAAAGTCCCTCTTTGTTATGAAAATGAACTTAATCCCCAAAAAAAAACATTTCCACTGCATTAAAGCCCTGCCACAAAAGAACCAGCTGACATCATGTCAGTGATTCTCTCATTAACACAGGTGTCATTGTTGACGAGGACAAGGCTAGAAATCACTCTGTAATGCTGATTGAGTTAGAATAATAGACTGGAAGCTTTAAAAGGAGTGTGGTGCTTGAAATCATTGTTCTTCCTCTGTAAACCATGGTTACCTGCAAGGAAACACATGCAGTCATCATTGCTTTGTACAAAAATAGATTCACTGGCAAAGATATTTCTGCTACTAAGATTGCACCTAAATTAACATTTTATCAGATCTTCAAGAACTAAAAGGAGACAGGTTTAATTGTAGAAGGCTTCAAGATATCCAAGAAATTCCAGCAAGCGCCAAGATCGGCTCCTACAGTTGATTCAGCTGCGGGATCGGAGCACCACCAGTGTAGAGCTTGCTCAGGAATAGTAGTAGGCAAGTGCAACTGCATGCACAGTGAGGCGAAGACTTTTGCAGGATGGCCTGGTATTAGGAAGGGCAGCAAACAAGCCAGTTCTCTCCAGGAAAAACATCATGGACAGACTGATATTCTGGAAAAGGTACAGGGATTGGACTGCCAAGGACTGGGGTAAAGTAATTTTCTCTGATAAATCCCCTTTCCGATTGTTTAGAGCATCCGGAAAAACCTTGCCTGGAGAAGAAAAGGGGAGTGCTACCATCAGTCCTGTTTCATGTCAACAGTAAAGCATCCTGAGACCATTCATGTGTGGGGTTGCTTCTCAGCCAAGGGAGTGGGCTCACTCACAATTTTGCCAAAGAACCCCACCATGAATAAAGAATTGTACAAATACATCCTCCGAGAGCAACTTCTCCCAACCATCCAAGAACAGTTTAGTGGCGAACAATGCCTTTTCCAGCACGATGGAGCACCTTGCCATAAGTCAAAAGTGATAACGAAGTGGCTTGGGGAACAAAACATCGAAATTTTGGGTCCATGGCCAGGAAACTCTCCAGACCTTAATCCCATTGAGAACTTGTGGTCAGTCCTCAAGAGGCGGGTGAACAAAAACCTCCACAAATTCTCACAAACTCCAAGCATTGATTATGCAAGAATGGTCTGCCGTCAGGATGTGGCTCAGAAGTTGATTGACAGAATGCCAGGTTGCATTGCAGAGGTCTTGAAAAAGAAGGGTCAATACTGCAAATATTGACTCTTTGCATACACTTAATCTAATTGTCAATAAAAGCCTTTGACCATAGTAACATCTGACAAAAAGATCTAAAAATAATGAAGCATCAGACTTTATGAAAATATATATTTGTGTCATTCTCAAAACTTTTGGCCACACGTGTACAATCTTACTATGGTAACATTATATTGCTCTGGTCACAGTGCGTTAAAAAAAAAAAAATCGTAAAAAATGTAATAGGAAGTAAAATAAAGTTGAAGAATTTTTTTTTTTTCTAAATTTAATTAATTTTCCAAAAAAATTACAACTTTTAAAAACTCACCATGCCTCTTACTAAATACCCGTGACTGTCTACTTTCCAAAAAGGGTCATATTGGAGGTATTTGTACTGTCCTGCCATTTTCGGCCTCAAGAAATGAGATAGGTCTTCATCAATCAGGACTGATCAGGATTGATCAATTTTCAGATCGATGCCATAGTTTGTGGACTCTATAATTTTCACACATACTAAATACTATGCACTGATTTGGGTTATTTTCACCAAAGAAATGTAGCAGAATACACTTTGACCTAAATTTATGAAGAACAATTATTTGCAAAACTTTATAACAGAAGCAAAGAAAAACACCTTTTTTGTTTCAACATGTTCAGTCTTTTTTTGTTTAGCAATATTAAAAAATGCAGTGGTGATTAAACATCACTAAATGAAAGCTCTAGTGTGAACAAAAAATGTTTCAAAATTTAGTTTGGGTACAGTGTTGCATGCGCAATTGTCATTCAAAGTGCGACGACGCTGAAAGCTGAATAATTGGCTTAGGCAGTAAGGGAGTAGAAGTGCCTGGTAATGAAGTGGTTAAAGGATAAGTTCACCTTTTGAAATGCCTTACATTACACCCATGTTCAGGGTTTAACATGCTATAGATGCACCAGCCTCCACTCCCACCGAAGCCCCAGTCTGACAGCTAGCGAATCTTCTCCGTCCTGCTTGCTGTCACAATCTGCAAAAAACGCGGCCATGCAGGGCTCTTCTGGTCAGTGTAACTGCCTGGTCGTGTCTGATGTACGGCCAGACAGATACACCTACAGTCTGCAGGACTGTGGCATTACATCCACGATCTGCTGATTGTGGGTGCAATGCTTTAAAGGTCCATTACAAAAAATAGTAAATGCATATTTTTTTACCTGTAAAAAAGATGTGTATTTTTTTTTGTAAAGGTGAAGGTATCCTTTAACCACTTCAATACCAGGCACTTAGAACACTTCCCGCCCACACCAATTTTCAGCTTTCAGTGCTGTTGCGATTTGAATGAGAATTGCGCGGTCGTGCGACGCTGTACCCAAACAAAGTTTTTATCATTTTGTTCCCGCAAATAGAGCTTTCTTTTGGCGGCATTTGATCACCCCTGCAGTTTTTATTTTTTGCTCTATAAAAAAAAGACCGAAAATTTTGAAAAAAAAAAAAAACATTTTTCTTTGTTTCTGTCACAAAAGTTTGTATAAAGTGCATTTTCTCCTTCACTGACGGGCACTTATGTGGCCACACTGACGGGCACTGATGTGGCCACACTGACGGGCACTGATGAGGCTACACTGACTGGCGCTCTGATGAGGCAGTACAGCTTGGCACTGATGAGGTGGCACTGATAAGGTTGCACTGATGATGAGGCACATATGCAGCACTGATGGGCGGCACTGATGGACACTCATAGGCGGCAGTGATAAGTGGCACTGGGCACTGATAGGTGGAACTTTTAGGTGGCACAGGTGGGCACTTTTAGGTGGCACAGCTGAGCACTGATAGGTGGCACAGGTGGGCACTGGTGCAACAAACACTGTTAGGGATGGCACTGGCAGGCATCATACATGGGCACAGTGCCATCCCTACAGTGCACAATATTGTCCTTACCTGGTGGTCTAGTGGGGGCTCCCTGGTGGTCCTGGGCGGCCTCTTTGTAATGTCGGGGAGGGGGGCTCCCTGGGGGTCCAGTGGGGTGATTCTAAGGGTGGCTGCGCTGATAAATGTTCAGGAGAGCAGCCGATCGGCTCTCCACTGCTCATGTCTGCAGACCTGAGCAGAGGGAGCGCAAACAAGTATATGGCGCAACACCCTGAAAAAAACATATAAATCCCATCAAGTCTTTTAAACTAGTCCATATGTGGCTGGTATAAGAACCAGCATTAGTAAAAAGTCCCAGCACAAAGGTCAGCCTTCTTAGAACCAGAAGCAAAGTCCTTGTAACACTGGAAAAAAAGAGAAGAAAAGAGGCGCCTCTAAGTGCAGACTTTCAAAACAGTTTATTAAAACCAACAATTGGCAACTCACATGAAACAGAAGTTAAAAGGCACATAAGCAGGTCCTCAAAGGGGTAACATCAGTGAGACGTCCATAGGCCAGGATTCATAGCACCATCATGAACTGTAGCAAGCGTCCCTGTGAGTTGGTAACCGGCCGGAGACAGCTTGATAAAGGAGCGCGGCTGCCACACCAATCGCAGCACGCCGGCTCGGATAACGCGTCGCTGTCCAGTGACGTCATCATCCTGGGACTCTAGCTGCCACGGAACCAAGCCTCATTTCAAGATTTCCCTGTCTCCGGCCGGTTACCAACTCACAGGGACGCTTGCTACAGTTCATGATGGTGCTATGAATCCTGGCCTATGGACGTCTCACTGATGTTACCCCTTTGAGGACCTGCTTATGTGCCTTTTAACTTCTGTTTCATGTGAGTTGCCAATTGTTGGTTTTAATAAACTGTTTTGAAAGTCTGCACTTAGAGGCGCCTCTTTTCTTCTCTTTTTTTCCTGAGCAGAGGGAGAGCTGATAAACTGCTCTTCCTATTTACACTGTGATCAGCCATGATTGGTCATGGCTGATCACATGGTAAAAGGCTTCGGATCAAAGCTTTTTACCTCGGGCGGTAATGCGGTGGTTCAGACTGACCCACGGCACCCCCGATCGCCACGATGCGTGCTACTAGGGGCGCGCGATCGCGGATTATCCTGAGGACGTCAGTCAGGATAATGAACCACCCGCCCGGACCTCATTTGTCTATGCGCCGGGCTGGAAGTGGTTAAGAATCTTCAGCATCAAAGAATTGGTCCCGCAGATTGTACAGGGGACAATAATAGTAGTTTACACAATGATTACTTGGACATACTGTATGTAGCTATGTTTTGACTGCATCACTTATATCTCTGCGATGGATTTCCGAAAGTATGAGTAAAACAATGTAATCTGCCAAATAAAGCTGGTCTTGTGTGTTCCTTTTAGTACATTTTAAAGACTGTAGGGCTCCATCAGTCATCATTCAATAAAGAAAGAGTTAGCAGAACCATGTCAGGATATTTAAAGAGGAAGTAAACCCTGATGGGTTTTACTTCCTCTTCGTTCTGCATTACCCTGCAATGTAAAAGCATAATAGGCTAGTATGCATCACATACTAGCCTATTATGTGACACCTGCATTGGAAGCCCGCACTGTCCCCGCTCCATACCACGTCCATTTTTCACCGCTCTTCCTTCTGGGGCTGCCCACTCCGGCTCTGTGATTGGCCCGAGCCGCCAGTCGTAGCACGATCTCAGTGACAAAACGGCACGGAGGCCGTTTCTTCACTGCGCATGTGCCCGATGACATCGGCACATGGAAGTACACTGAATATCTCCTAAACAGTGCATATTCTGTGTGTGAGAAATAACCTGTTACAATGACAATTTTGTGAAGAAAAAAAAATCTTCATTTTGCAAAGGATTGTGGGAAAAAAATTACAACTTCAAAAAATTCACCTTGCCTCTTACTAAATACATTGGAATGTCTACTTTCCAAAAAGGGGTCATTTGGGGGGTATTTGTACTTTCCTAGCTTGTTAGGGTCTCAAGAAATGAGTACTGAGGTGGTTAAAGATATGTAATTTTGGTTGTTTTTTCCATTTGGGAATAGAGTGGCAGCCTTAAGAGTCAGTCCACCTTTCTTTTGCTTTTTTTCATTTGGTGCTCCTATTATATTGTTGAATTATGTTACTTGGGGGAATTCCCTGCAGTTAGACAGACTGTTGAAATCTCTTTCTTGTCTACAGCAGAGAAGCTGACAGAGTTCTGCTCTGTAGTTTCTAATGTTTCAGGACTCATTTAATTAATGTTAAGGGCTCAATGTTAATTAGCAAAACGTCGGGCCTGACGTAAGGGAAAAAATCTGCATTTTTTTTCTGCTTTTTGCATCAGTGTTAGTGAGAGTCGGCGTCAATAGGCGTTTTTAAAAAAAAAAACAAAAAACATTCCTCTGCTATTTTTTAACCTGAAAACACCGGCATCAAAAACGGTGCGGCGTTAGTGAGCGTTAATGAGCGTTTTGCCAGTTTAGCGTCAAAAATGCCAAAACGCTACAGCCTCGTAACACGCTGGTCTCGCGTTCTTGTTACAGCTCATGAACGCCGACGCCCTCTACTGCTCAAAAACGTCAGTGTTTTTAGGGGACCATTGAATAGAGCTGTAAAAAACGTCCAAAAACAAGGCGTTAAACGCCCGTGTGTATGAGGGCTAATTGTCATAATACTGCTGCAGTTACCTTCTGCTTTCTTTATAAACAACCCTATTTTCAACAGTGTTCTATAGTAAAGAAATGAAAGACTGCTACACAATGATGGTGTCACTATAATCCAATTTTATTCCACAGAACCAAATTGTTCTGTAGATTAAACTTAGATTATAGCGAAGTCTTTGGTGTGTGTGGTGTTCTCTTATTTCTTTAGTGTGTTTGGATCATGGACAAATCCGTGGGTCCCTGGTGTTTAGGTGGCAGGAGGAAGGTCCGGCTTCAGAGTGGAGAGGAATGCTTTGTCATCTAAACATGTTTTACAGTAGGTAGTTTCCCTTTAAGGTGTAGGCAGGTAAGGCGTTTAAGATTTCACTGGCTGCATACTAGTAGGACCAGTGATGCATAGATGAAAATCATTAATTTTTCACTATCAAAAACATATACAACTTGAGCTTCAAATATCAGTAATTAGAGTTCAGTTAAAATGCAATAAAGGGCCCACCCTTCGACTGTAGGAGCAATGCAGGGACTATGTTAAATAGTGTTATGCATGTGCAGAAGATGCCTGCATGTCAGTGAGACCTATCATCTTCCCTGCATATATCCTCAGCCACACAGCTCCGCCCGAGAAAAAAACAGAAAAGCGCCTCGAAGTGTAGTGTTTAATAGGATATAAAAGTGGCAGAAATGACAATGGAACACTCACATGATAGACATGATAAATTGGCTCATCTGTACGAAGAAGTTCCCGATGGAGTTGGTATGCAGCATGTCCGTCCAGGTAATCAGAGACCACGGTATGACAGGGAGAGAGGGCGGCCGGCTCCGTGTCGTTCCGGGTATGGGTGGTGGAAAGCAGCATGGAGATCAGCAGCATGGATGGCGTGTGACATCACCGGGAAGCAGGGCACACAACGCATTTCACAGCATGCACAAAGCTCTTACTGAGCATGCACGCTCCTTTCTCAGGTGTAACGGAGACAGAAGGGAACCAGATTTAATTAGGCTGGATATCAATTCCAGCTTATGTGGACATATGAGTTTTATATTAAAAATAAAAGATCATTTGGGGGGCGTGACCGGATGTGAGCGGCGGCAAACGCTTTTTCTGAGAGCTCCGTCTGAATCCTGGCCTAATCCTTAGCAATCCTCTGCTTCTGAGTGCTGGTTGGATCCCATCCTTCAGATCCAGCACCTACCACACTTGGTGCTCCAGTCTGGGGGGTTATTTTGAGTCCGGACGGACTTTTTTGAATTGCGGCCTACTTGGGCCTGGAAGCCGCGGCCTCAATTAGACGGCGGCCGTAGCGGCCGCGAACCAGCGGTTTCCTGGGCCATCTACCTTTATTCAAAGGGATCCTACAGTGCATCTGGGGGACCTGAGATTGGCACCAGTGCTGAGAGGGAGAGTGGGGGCCCCGGACTGTTCATTACTACTGGTGGAGGAGGAAGGAGCTGACACTGCAGCCATACTGCCCACGTGCCTGCATATCCCCTCATGCTGTCAGGGTTTCTATGACTCTGGGAGTTGGCTGGGTGTGGAGAGTGCTGGCCCAGCTGCCTCAACCCTGGATCCTGTGCTCAGTAACAGGACCCCTGCAAGTGTGGACCTAAAGGATTTGGAGCGGCTCCGGTGAGTGCTTGATTTTTCTGGGCCCTGTGTTTCTCTCAGCTAGGGGTGAGCTATTTGCTTAGCCTTTATCTCACTTCTTCCATATAACTGGCCCCTCTCTCCTAGCATATTGGGAGCAGCTTCTATCATACAATTTCTGCAATATCCGCAGTATTTTTCATTAGTCTGCTATGGGTGTGCTCCCCCCCCCACTGTTTCTGGCCTGTTTCACCCTGGACTTCTCACCTCATGGGATCTAAGAGCAAAGCGAAGAAATCCTGTACGCCTGCCCATACTTCTCCATCTCCTGCGGTACTACCCAAGGCCTCTTTGGTGAACAGACTACAGGTATTACTGACTGAACTATCCATGGAGCCTGGATCCTCCCTTGGGGGTCCTACTTCCCCCTCTCCATCCCAAGACAGCACTGCAGTTATCCTTGCATCTATTGAACAGAGCAGTTCGGCTATGTTGGTCAGAATCGATCACTTGGCGGAGGAATGTACACTTATAAGAAATGATCTGGATAAAATTAGAGGCAGGTTGTCAGAATCTGAAGCCAGGATCTATGCCACTGAAGACCTTACGGCCTCCCATACAAATACTATTGCGGACTTACAACGCACAGTCCAAATGCTCGTCTCCAAATCAGATGATGCTGAAAACAGGGCCAGACGTAATAATGTCCGGGTTATGGGCCTCCCTGAGGGTGAGGAGGGTGACCACCCTACACTTTTTGCTGAAGGTTTCTTCAAGGATCTCCTGGGCCTCACTGATCTCCCCCCAACCTACGTAGTGGAACGTGCCCACCGAGTCCCTACGGGCCGAGCCATCCCTGGCACTAATCCGAGACCCTTTCTGGTTCGATTTCTTAACTTCAGGGACCGGGATAAAATTCTCTCTGAAGCTCGTAAGCACCCTTCTCTAACTCACGGTGGCTCCACTATTATGCTCTTCCCGGATTTCTCAGCAGAACTTCAGCGTAAGAGGAAGACGTTCACTGAGGTCCGTCGGCGCCTACGTGAGAAAGGCATCAAATACAGCATGCTCTACCCCAGCCGTCTCAGGGTACCGCACAATGGAATTGATAATCCTTCTGATGCTGACGACTGGCTGAACACCATGAAATAATTTGTATCTCAATAATGACACTCTCCTCCCCCCTGGATCTAACCAGAATTCTCAGATCTAACTGTCCTTTTCTCCTTTATTACTCATCCTTTTTCAACTGAGTTGTTTGGAGGACTACAACACTAAGCTACATCGGGTTCTCCCTCTTGCAGTGGAGAGGAATTCGTTCCAGTTCTCCCCCCACTTCGTCTTTCAAGAAGTGACTTTGGTCTCCGTTGTGAAATAGCTCTCTGGAGACCCTCCATCGGGAATAACAGGAGTTTCTTCTCCACTCTGGTTTGTGTTGTTGTTACGGGACTGAAAACTTCTAGCCTAGTTATGTTAGGGTTTTGGCTAGTTAGTAGGGGTTTTTGCAATTCTGTTCTTATTGTTCTATACTCACGGTGTGCTCATGGCTCTCGATACGAATGGTCTCAGGGTAAGCTTACCATGCTACAATCTGTCTCCATTCAGTGGGGACCCCCAGGTAAACTTAATTTATCAGTTCACATGCATACGATACGGCTCTCTCTATGGCTCTTTCAGGGGTTAAATTAGTCTCGTGGAACGTGCGGGGCCTCAATGATCAGTTCAAAAGGTCCTTAGTATTTAAATACTTAACCTCCCATAAACCTCATATACTTTTTTTACAGGAGACACATCTCATTGGCTCCCAAATCATGGCCCTGCGTAGGCCCTGGTGCGACAAGCTTTCCATGCCACGTACTCCACTTACTCCAGAGGGGTATCTATTCTTATTAACAAATCTCTTCTTTGCAAGGTAATCAAAATTTTCTCAGATCCGGGTGGGAGATTTATTATTCTCCTGATTGAAATTTACTCCCTAAGGTGGGCCCTGGTGAATGTATATCTGCCCCCACCAGTGGACTACGGTTTGTTATATACCATTTACGAAAAATTGGCTCCTTTTACTACCTGCCCGTGTTATTCTTGCTGGAGACTTTAATGCAATCCTTGACGCAGCCCTAGATTCTTCTAACCCAAATTGTATGGCTTCTGCAGATTTGAAGGGATGGGCTGACACCTTTGGTCTGGAGGAGTTGTGGCGTTGGAAACATGCAGACACTAAAACATTCTCCTGTTTGTCATCCACTCATAGGTCAGGCTCTAGGATTGACCTGGCTTTTGGGAATATTCAAGTCTTAACTAAACTGTCAGGAGCTTCGTACTTTCCAGCGGGACTCTCGGACCACTCTCCTCTGGAGTTAAATCTTCAGGTGGGGGTGCAGAGAGACTCCGGAGCCTGGAGACTGGCACCTAGATGGATTCAGGATGAGGTGGTGTCTGAAATAATTAATCCACTGATAGACTTCTATTGGTCGACTAATGAAGACTCTTCCTCCCCAGAGATGGTTTGGGATGCCTTTAAGGCCACAGTTAGAGGAGGTTACATTTCTGCTATTAAGTCGGTACGGGTTGACCATAATACCACCACAACACAGCTGGAAGCACAGGAGGCTGACGCCTCCGGGCCTTCGCTAACCATCCATCCCCAGATGGGTTTTTACATCTGGCCCAGGCTAGAAGAGAGCTGAATCTACATTTCACTTCCCTCACTCACTCTGATGCTAAAGTGTTGGCGGGTAGACTTTTTGAGTCTGGGGATAAAAATTTTTCTTTTAGCCAACTTGGTGGCAGAACCCCATTATCAGACGGTGGTCTTTGGGCTGTTATCTGGGGATGGTAGGTGTATTGATACCCCCGAGGCCATCCTACCGGAGTTTGAGGCCTTCTTTGGGGAGCTCTATCGAAAACCACAATGTCTCTCCTCAGATAGTGTTATGTCTGAGCTGCAAAAACTATCCTTACCGCGGTTGTTGGAGGAGGAGGTGGGGAGGTTGGATGCACCGATCTCTGTTCAGGAGGTCGAATCAGCTCTTGCATCCCTCCCTCCTTCGAAGACTCCGGGTCCCGATGGGCTTCCTGGAGACTGGTATCGGCATTATGCAGCAAGACTGGCTCCTAGATTGCAGAAGTTATACTCCCAGTGCTTTGATTCGGGTTCCCTGCCCCCCTCTATGTATAATGCTCATATTGTTCTGCTCCCTAAGCCTGGCAAGGACTCTAGACCCTGTGCCTCCTACCGACCCATTTCTCTGCTTAACTGTGACCTTAAAATTTTGGCTAAGGTCCTGGCTAACAGATTGGTGGGAGTGTTGGCTGGCATAGTAAACATAGACCAAACTGGCTTTATGCCTGGCAAATCCACCAATATTAACTTAAGACGAGTTTTTACTCCTCTTCAGATCCCCCCCTCCTCTCCCTCTCAATCACGGGTATTGGTCGCTTTTGATATAGAAAAGGCGTTTGATATGGTGACTTGGGATTTTATGCAGGCTGTCTTGGAAGCATTTGGCTTTGGCCCCGCTTTCCGAAAATGGATAAGTATTCTATACAAATCTCCAACGGCACAGATTAAATTGGGTGGCCACCTTTCTGCTCCCTTCTCGGTTGAGAGGGGCACCAGACAGGGATGTCCGTTGTCCCTGTTCCTATTCGCCCTGGCCATGGAACCCTTGGCCGTGGCCCCGTGGAATTTGGAAACGGTGGTAGGTATTAGGGTGGGATCAATAACTGAAAAGCTGGCTCTGTACGCGGATGACCTTCTGTTGTTTCTCGGTGACTCCGGGCCCTCGTTGGCAGCGGCGTTGGAAATTATCTCTCATTTCTCAGCACAGTCAGGTTTGAGAATAAATTGGAGTAAGTCCCAGATCATGCCCATAGACAGTCAGACTCTGGGACAGACGGCGTCCTCGGTCCCCCTTCAGTGGGTGTCTTCCATCCGCTACTTGGGCATTACCGTCTCCCCCAGAGTCTCAGACTTTATCTCATTAAATCTCCACCCCTTGCTCACACAACTTAAACAGCGGCTCAGTGCCTGGGGTAACCTTCCTCTCTCCTTTATAGGGAGAATTAATTTGGTAAAGATGAAGATACTCCCAATTTTTCTGTATGCCCTGAGACATGCCCCAGTATGGATCCCAAAGTCCTTCTTTCATCAATTTGACTCAATTATTTTCCCCTTTTTTTGGAGGGCCAGGCCTCCCCGACTGAAAAAAGCCATCCTAAAATGTCCTTGGTTAGAGGGCGGCCTGGCGTGTCCTGACCTTCAAAAGTATTTTTTTGAGGCTTTACTTAATCATGCCCACAATTGGGTGGTGTCGGATGATAACAACGCTGCTGTGGTTTTGGAGGCGGCTCTATTGGGGTCCTACGAGTCTCTGAGAAACAGCCTGTATAGGGGAGTCAAGTCACAATTCCCTCTCACAACTTCAATGAAATCGGTGATTAGAGCCTGGCAGCTTCTGGTTTGCAAAAAATACCCAGACGTGGTCCCCAGAGGTCCCCCTTTGGTTTAATCCACAGCTCCCCCAGTTCTTAACGGACCTGGGCTTCTGGGCAGCGAGGGGGGTAGAGAGGCTAGACCACCTATTGGTGGCTGGCCACTTTCCCTCTTTTGATTCCTTCAAGGAACATTTCGGACTCCTTAATCAACACTTCTTTAAATACCTACAAATCCGCCATGCCTTCAACTCGCAGTTCGGTCCCAGTCCTCCGTCTCTACTCTGTTCGTCATTAGAATGTGCCCTCCATGATGCCTCTTTGGCAAAACCTACTTCCTCATTCTACAAAGCTCTCCAACCCTCAGTCCACTTCGGAATGGAGAATTTATTTAACAAATGGAGGAGTGTGTGCCCTGAGCTGGAGGCGGAGGACTGGGAGTACATGTGGGAATATCCATTCACACAATTGGTCTCAGTCAGGGATCGTTTAATTCAGTTTAAGATATTACACTGTGTATATATGACTCCGCATAGACTTTCTAAAATATATCCCAATTCAATCATGGTATGCTGGAAGTGTGGGAGTGCCGGAGCTGATTTTCTACACATGTTTTGGACATGTCCTGCAATTCGAGGTTTTTGGGGTGAGATCATAGCCTTTATTGAAGCTCTTACTACAATCCATATTCCCTCAAAGGTTGAGATTTGCCTGCTGGGTTTGGTGGGCGATTTGGCTCATCGCCGGGCAACCAAGACTCTCCTTGGTTTACTCCTCTTCTACGCCAGGAAGGCCATTCTCCTGCGCTGGGAGCAGGCGTTGGCCCCTACGCTTGACTCTTGGAAATCCTTAATGAACTCCATAGTGCCTTTATATAAAGCTACATATGCTGCTAGGGGATGCCCAGCTAAATTCGATAAAGTATGGCATATATGATTGGAATCAGATTCTACCAATGCTTCGCAATGATGGTTCTTGTAGGTTTGCTCAGTTTAAATTAATGGTCTAGTGGCCGTTCCTTTATGAGTGTGTCTTCCTTCTATTCCCTTATGGTAACTAATTGGCAGGGTTTGCAGAATACCCCTGATTGTCTCCTCTATGTTGGTGACACCTCTTGGGTCCGGGTGTTGGGTGGTTATGAGCACTTCCTGGGATTGGGTTTGTTTTAGTTTTCATGTTTCATGTGCGATGTATTTTTGTTTTGTTCCCTAAGCCTGGGTATGCCCAATAGGCTTTGTTTTGTAAAGACAAGTTGAAAAACTTTTCAATAAATACAAATTTTCAAAAAAAAAATAAAATAAAAGTTCATTTATTATTATTTATTATTATTATTATACAGGATTTATATAGTGCCTACAGTTTGTTCAGCGCTTTACAAAATGAAGGCAGACAGTACAGTCACATCACAATTTGGTACAAGAGGAAAGGGGGAACAAGGCGCGCCAGACCTAAGTGCAGTTAGTCAAACCACCGTTTATTAAAACACAAGGCAAATGGGTACTCACAGAGATTCAAGAAAAAACAGGCATAAAACCGGCTGGAGCCAGACAGCTGTCACATTCCTGCTGGTTATCCAGGTTCAGAGTCTAAGATGGAGCAGAGGTGGAGATGGCTGGTCGGCTGGCCAGCTGTCCGCGCAGTCTGTGTATGTGTTCTGCAATGCACAAGCGCAGTGAGACGAAAACCGGAAATCCAGCGGAACCGGAAGTGACGTTAGCACTCGGATGAGCGAATGGGGTGACACGTTTCAATACATCCACATTTTCCTCAGACCCTAGCCAGAGGAGAGATGAGGAGCGCTGTTATAGGTGGCCTGAAGGGAGGAGTGTGTAGAACCTGATAGTGGAGCGGCCCCTGGTGTCCACACAGCGCTATTCATCCCTGGTCTAGCGTGGCAATTACTTTTTTTAGCCCAAAATATTTATCAGAATATTCTGCAAATTGGTGTCAGTACTTTCAAGCATAAAATATATAAAAAATACATATGTGAAGAATGTGTGTGTGTGTGTGTGTGTGTGTATATATATATATATCTATCTATAGTTCCTGTATAAGAGGAGAATGTATTACATCTTAGATGAACCATTAAAACCGTCTCGTGCGCTCACTGTGTCCGGGGGTGGGGGGGGCCAGGGAGCGGGTACGGCGGACTCGATCGCCGCCGGCTACCCGTGATGCCCCCCCCCCGCAGTGAGAGAACGGAGGTCCGTGTAAGTAAACACGGATCTCCGTTCTCATAGAGGGGGAAGGGCGGTGATCACAGGCTTCCTCTAAATGGAAGCCATGATCATCCCCTTTCCCCAGCCAGGGCAGCCCACACACAGTTAGAACACACCCAAGGAACACAGTTAACCCTTAGAGCGCCCCCTCCAGGTTAACCCCTTCATTGCCAATGGCATTTACAAAGTAATCAGTGCAATTTAATAGCACTGATCGCTGTATAAATGCCAGTGGTCCCAAAAAAGCGTCAATATCGCAGTACCGTTAAAAATTGCAGATCACCGCCATTACTAGTAAAAAATAAAAACCCCAGAAATGAATTCTCATCGTCCGTAAACACGGCAACTTTTGCGCAAACCAATCAATAAACGCCGATTTGCGATTTTTTTTTTTTTTTTGTATTTTTTTTTTTTTATACCAAAAATATGAGGAAGAATCTAAATCAGCCAAAACAGATGGAAAAAAATTATTTTATATTTTTTCTTTTTGGATTTGTATTTTAACAAGATGCAGAGGTGATCAAATACCACCAAAAGAAAGCTCTATTGGTGAGGAAAAAAAGGACACAAATTCCGTTTGGGTACAACGTCGCACGACCCACGCAATTGTCAGTTAAAGCGATGCAGTGCCGAATCGCAAATAGTGCTCTGGTCCTAACGTGGGAAATCCTTCCAGGGCTGAAGTGGTTAAAAAGAAAACGCACCGGTGAGCTCAGCAACACGAAAAGACCCGGAAGACCATGGAAAACAACTGTGGTGGATGACCGAAGAATTCTTTCCCTGGTGAAGAAAACACCCTTCACAACAGTTGGCCAGATCAAGAACACTCTCCAGGAGGTAGGTGTATGTGTGCCAAAGTCAACAATCAAGAGAAGACTTCACCAGAGTGAATACAGAGGGTTCACCACAAGATGTAAACCATTGGTGAGCCTCAAAAACAGGAAGGCCAGATTAGCATTTGCCAAACAACATCTAAAAAAGCCTTCACAGTTCTGGAACAACATCCTATGGACAGATGAGGCCAAATCTGGTTGGGATAGCCCCCAACCCCAAAAGACGGTCCGTATTCCCGGTAGAACCAAGAAGGGATAACCCAGCAGCATGTAGGAAAAAGCAGAAGCAATTTTATTACAAACAAAGGGTGACATGAACAAAATTAACAGAAGGGTGACACATGACCGACAACGTTGTCTAAAATCACATCCCCGGAGGTTGCAACCATCCTAGACCCATGATGTGTATAACAAAAACCATCAAATAGCACATGTCCCAGGAAATCCTTTTAGAAACACACCTCCACTCAATAAAGTGTGGACGGTATAAGGAACGTCTGGGGATCAGTAGCTATATGGATTGGTGATGAATATGATGACCACATTCAGACAAATAGACATAACCTGTATGCAACATAGAGCACAGTAACGCCCGAGGTGCTGTCACCACCAGCGTGGTGAAAAATGGATGACAGAGACCTATGCATACCCGGGATAACCCCTGGTGTAGGGGGATTGGGAGATAGTTCAGTCTCTATGATAGAGCATCTGTACAAATTATGCGGGGTAGTCACAGGTAAATCCATATGAAACAGTCAAGTGTGACAGAAACATAATTGTAGCCACCTCAGAGCTCGTGTACATTCTTGGGTAATCAAATCAGGATGTCAGTGTCTGATACAGATGAGACCAAGATCAACTTTTACCAGACTGATGGGAAGAGAAGAGTATGGAGAAGGAAAGGAACTGCTCATGATCCAAAGCATACCACCTCATCAGTGAAGCATGGGGGTGGTAGTGTCATGGCGTGGACATGTATGGCTGCCAATGGAACTGGTTCTCTTGTATTTATTGATGATGTGACTGCTAACAAAAGCAGCAGGATGAATTCTGAAGTGTTTCGGGCAATATTATCTGCTCATATTCAGCCAAATGCTTCTGAACTCATTGGACGGCACTTCACAGTGTAGATGGACAATGACCCGAAGCATACTTAGTGGAATGTTATGCAATGACCAAGTCAATCACCTGACCTGAATCCGATTTGAGCATGCATTTCACTTGCTGAAGACAAAACCGAAGGGAAAATGCCCCCAGAACAAGCAGGGACTGAAGACAGTTGCAGCAGAGGCCTGGCAGAGCATCACCAGGGATGAAACTCAACATCTGGTGATGTGTATGCATTCCAGACTTCAGGCTGTAATTGACTGCAAAGGATTTGCAACCAAGTATTAAAAAGTGAGTTTGATTTATGATTGTTAATCTGTCCCATTACTTTTGGTGCCTTAAAAAGTGGGAGACACATATACAAACTGTTGTAATTTCTACACCGTTCACCTGATTTGGATGTAAATACCCTAAAATTAAAGCTGAAAGTCTGCAGTTAAAGCACATCTTGTTTGTTTCATTTCAGATCCATTGTGGTGTATAGAGCCAAAAAGATTAGAATTGTGTCGATGTCCCAATATTTATGGACCGGACTGTGTGTGTATATAAATATACAGTACAGACCAAAAGTTTGGACACACCTTCTATTTCAAAGAGTTTTCTTTATTTTCATGACTATGAAAATTGTAGATTCACACTGAAGGCATCAAAACTATGAATTAACACGTGTGGAATTATCTACATAACAAAAAAGTGTGAAACAACTGAAAATTTCATATTCTAGGTTCTTCAAAGTAGCCACCTTTTGCTTTGATTACTGCTTTGCACACTCTTGGCATTCTCTTGATGAGCTTCAAGAGGTAGTCACCTGAAATGGTCTTCCAACAGTCTTGAAGGAGTTCCCAGAGATGCTTAGCACTTGTTGGCCCTTTCGCCTTCCCTCTGCGGCCCAGCTCACCCCAAACCATCTCGATTGGGTTCAGGTCCGGTGACTGTGGAGGCCAGGTCATCTGGCGCAGCACCCCATCACTCTCCTTCTTGGTCAAATAGCCCTTACACAGCCTGGAGGTGTGTTTGGGGTCATTGTCCTGTTGAAAAATAAATGATGGTCCAACTAAACGCAAACCGGATGGAATAGCATGCCGCTGCAAGATGCTGTGGTAGCCATGCTGGTTCAGTATGCCTTCAATTTTGAATAAACCCCCAACATTTATAAGGCAAGAAATCACACTTATTAAACCTGACAAGGGCACACCTGTGAAGTGAAAACCATTTCAGGTGACTACCTCTTGATGCTCATCAAGAGAATGCCAAGAGTGTGCAAAGCAGTAATCAAAGCAAAAGGTGGCTACTTTGAAGAACCTAGAATATGACATATTTTCAGTTGTTTCACACTTTTTTGTTATGTATATAATTCCACATGTGTTAATTCATAGTTTTGATGCCTTCAGTGTGAATCTACAATTTTCATAGTCATGAAAATAAAGAAAACTCTTTGAATGAGAAGGTGTGTCCAAACTTTTGGTCTGTACTGTGTGTATATATGTGTATATATAGGGACGCATACACATATGGCTGTATGTACATCCTTCTCCATAAGCATATGTGCTCCCAGGCCTCTATAATTTACAATGTTGTTATGAAACCTCAATTACACTGTGTTGGATGGTGCAATTTCCTCACATATTATAGTGGAACATTGTACTTACCATTCCACTGGAGACATAGGGTACCATGCATTCTGTAAGGAGATATTTTATATTAGTATATAGTATGTCAGTAGTTCAGTTGTAAATGTACATAGGCATGTCGTGCCAGAAACTTCGTGGCATGTGCCATCTATGTGCATGAATCCGGCACTGGTGAAAATTCTATATAACAGTATTAATTTCTATTTCCTCATTTAGGCCCGTGGGCGTTAAGCAATTTAAAGTAAATCCAAAAAGTTTATTGACTACACAGTCTGCGGAAACGTTCAGCCGGGGGGTATGTGTCTGGGATTGGCTTAATGACCCATACCTGCAGGCCATCCGTACACTGTAAATGGTATTTGGAAAAATGGCGGGGAATACTGAGTATCGGTTCACCCTCTGTCACTGACCTGCGGTGCTCGCCAAACCTGGCCCTGAGGGTCCTGATGGTCCTCCCAACATAGGAGAGGCCGCAGGTCAGACAATACACAACGTAGGTGGTTGAACAGTTATTAAAGGCTTTGATAGGGAAGGTGATGTTACCACAAGTAAAAGATTTTTTTGCCATGTGGGACATGTGCACAGGTAAGACACAGTGCTTTTTTGCAGCGGTACATGCCCACTAATGGTACCAGAGTAAGTTGTTTAACCACTTGCCAACCGTCAACCGCAGGTTGACGGCGACAAGGTGGCTCTCCTGCGCAAACCACCGTCATCTGACGGCGGCTGCCAGATTGCCAGGAGGGCCAGGGAGCGGGTGCGGCGGACTCTATCTCTGCCGGCTACCTGCGACGGAGTCCCGGTCCAAACCGCTCGTGGCGTCCAGTCACTGTCTCCCACTTGGCTATGAGTCATAAGGGGCGGTAAAAAGGTTT
>BLSH010378104.1:159807-171025 GCA_018402905.1 Glandirana rugosa | reverse complement strand
GAACTATAGATAGATATATATATATATACACACACACACACACACACACACATTCTTCACATATGTATTTTTTATATATTTTATGCTTGAAAGTACTGACACCAATTTGCATGACCTAATAAATATTTTGGGCTAAAAAAGGTACTTGCCACGCTAGACCAGGGATGAATAGCGCTGTGTAGACACCAGGGGCCGCTCCACTATCAGGTTCTACACGCCTCTCCCTTCAGGCCACCTATAACAGCGCTCCTCATCCCTCCTCTGGCTCCGGTTTCCGTCTCATGGCGGTTGTGCTTTCCAGAGCACATACACAGACTTAGCAGACAGCTGGCAGGCCGACCAGCTATCTCCCCCCTCTGCTCCATGTTTTACTCTGAACCCAGTTAACCAGCAGGAATGTGACAGCTGTCCGGCTCCAGCCGGTTTTATGCCTGCTTTTTCTTGAATCTCTGTGAGTACCCATTTGGCTTGTGTTTTAATAAACTGTGGTTTGACTTACTGCACTTAGATCTGGCGCGCCTTGTTCCCCCTTTCTTCTTCCCACAGAGCTCCTTATACTCCCTTGGCTGCTGCCCCTGTCTGCTAGTATACCATTACCACATGTATACCACCGTGGACTTTATACATAAGGACTAAAAAGGATTTTATTTATTTGTTCTGTTGTCTCCTGCCACCTAGTGGTTACGTCCTCCAACTTGCCCATTACTACTGGCGCCATTCTCCTCCTTTTGGTACAAGAGGAATCAGAGGGCCCCGCTCTTTAGAGCTTACAATCTAAGAGGGAGGGTCAATTGATACAAAAGGTAATAGCTGTGGGGGATGAGCTGATGTAGAAAGTAAAACAGTGTATTAATTAGAAGCAGGATAGGCTTCTTTAAAGAGAGAGGTTTTCAGGGATCGTCTAAAGATGGATAGATTAGGAGACAGTCGGACAGATTGGGGTAGGGAGTTCCAAAGGATGGGAGAAGCTCTGGAGAAATCCTATTTTGAGACTAGGTTAGAGATGTAGCTGGGTGCAGATGATAAAGATGAAGGTTGGATAGCCGCGCACAGGTCCAATTCCAATGCTTTATTAAATGAAAGGTATACACAGCTCACAGACTAACTACTGGTCTCCGCTAATGCGTTTCACACCCTAGGCTGGTGCTTACTCATAGCATGACCAGATACAATATGATCAATACATATATACAATCGCACATAGACACTGATATGTTAATTGGACAATTGAACAATTGGCATCAGTGAAAGCAGTAAAACCCGGTTTCAAAAAACAAATAACTGTGGATATAGATATAAACCGTACAAAAATGTCAAATGACATTATAAATGCATAATCAATGACAAAGGATAACAAGGATACATAAATACAAATGTAGCTGAAATGGAAAAATGAAACTAATACATAATCATCAAACATCCATATGTTCATGTGATTGGCCTGGATGGACCCGAAAGATATGTGTAGTTGCCCCGGTCCATCCAGAACCCAAATCAACCTGAATACCAATTGAAATTGTCCAGTGTATGTGCGTTTATATTGTATCTACACACACGTGTCAAACCTGAGGCGATAATATATAACTGACAAAACAATACAAGGAAAGGGGAATGGAGAAACCTCAGGTTTATAAAAAATCCAATCAGAGGCGTCAATTAGCCTCGCATGTGTTTCAGATGTCATTGCTGCCCTCATATCAAAAGGGGTGAAGCCCTCTATTCTATCACATCTGATAGAAAGTTTAAGAGCACATCCTTTATTAATTGTAACACCAAGTTTGTGATTTATGTCATTACATGCGAGTCATGTCGCGTCCAATATGTTGGACGCACGATCCGCAGGTTAAGAGATAGGCTCCATGACCATCTCTATCACATCTCAGTCAATAAATCCACCAAGGTAGCCAAACATTGTAACAACAGTCACAACAAGGATGTCTCAGCCCTTCGTATCCAGGGTCTGGAAAGAGTAGTAGTCCCCAAGAGGGGGGAGATAGATTTAGATTATTGTGTAAAAGAGAGGTTTTCTGGATATTTATGATGAATACCAGATAGCCCCTCGGACTCAATTTCGAGTGGGACGTCTCACATTTTTATGAGTGACCATCTCCTTTTTCCAAGAGGAATTTTTCAAGAAATACATTTTTCAAGAAACAGGTCTTGTTGAAAAGATTTTGATTTCTTTTTTTGGAAATTCTTTTTCAGTTCCTCTAATCTTCTCCCAGTGGAGGTTAGGGCTATTTATAGGTTCTGTTCTTCATGATCATACGATCCTTTTTTTGTTTAACGAGTGATGGGTGGCTACATCGATTTTACAATTTAATAAATACAATTTGCCATTTTCCATTCTTGTTTCTTGTCCCTCTTTCTTCTTTATTTTTTATGCTTTCCTCCTTTCTTTTCTTCCCTCCCCTTTTCCTTCTTGTCCTCTTTGTCCTTCTTTCCTCTTTTTTCCTTTTTTGTTTTTTTTTTTGTTTTTTTTCCCTTTTTCTCCCCCATTTTCTTCCTTCTAGTAGCGGACTTACAGTTTTGATTTGTTTTTTGAAACCGGGTTTTACTGCTTTCACTGATGCCAATTGTTCAATTGTCCAATTAACATATCAGTGTCTATGTGCGATTGTATATATTTATTGATCATATTGTATCTGGTCATGCTATGAGTAAGCACCAGCCTAGGGTGTGAAACGCATTAGCGGAGACCAGTAGTTAGTCTGTGAGCTGTGTATACCTTTCATTTAATAAAGCATTGGAATTGGACCTTTCTGTGTGCGGCTATCCAACCTTTAACTTTATCAGCTGATCGAGTGCTTCATCAGCCGGCACCTGTGCGTGTGGTTAGCCTGCCTGATCCATACGAGGTTTGAACAGTCCTGGAGCCGTGAAATTCTGTAGCTGGGTGCAGAGTTGTGGATGGCTTTGTAAATTATTGTTAGTACTTTGAATTTTGTTTGTTGGGTGAGTGGAAGCCAGTGAAGAGATTGGCAGAGAGGGGTGGAGGACACTAGGCGGTTGGTAAGTTGGATAAGTCTTGCAGCAGCTTTGATTATGGACTGAAGGGGGGATAATGTATGTAAAGGTGATCCAATGAGGAGAGAGTTGCAGTAGTCGAGGCAAGAGATAACCAGAGAGTGAATTAGAAGCTTGGTGGTGTCACTAGTTAAAAAGGTGTGTGTTCTAGTGATGTTGTGGAGGCTGAGGCATGATTTGGACAGTGAATGGATGTGGTCCTGAAAGGACAGTTCAGAGTCTAGGGTTACCCCAGCACCCTGGCATGTGGGGACGCACTAATAGTTGAGCCATTGATCTTAACAGAGAAGGCAGGGGAAGATGCAAATGGAAGAGGAAATATCATGAGCTCAGTATTAGATAGATTCAGTTTGAGGAGGTGGTGTGACATCCAGGCTGATATGTCTTTTAGTAAAGCAGTGATCTGTGAGGAGACTGATGGGGTGCGCTGAGGGGTAGAGAGATAAATTTGGGTGTCATCGGCATATAAATGATAGTGGAAGCCATAGAAGGTTATCAGCTGACCCAGGGAGAACGTGTAGATCGAGAATAGTAGGGATTCAAGGACAGAACCTTGGAGGACCCCAACGGTAAGAGGAGTTGGAGAGGAGGAAGTGGAGTTGTAAGTGACACTGAAGGTGCGGTGAGATAGGTAAGATTCGAATCAACGGAGAGCACAGCCATGGAGACCAAGCAAATTGAGTTTTTGGAGGAGAAGGGGGTGAGCAACTGTATCAAAGGCAGCGGAGAGGTCCAAGAGTAAGAGTATGGAATAATGACCGTTGGTTTTAGTTGTTAGTCAGTTGTTTGTGAGTTTTAGGAGAGCAGTTTCTATGGAGTGCTGTGGACGAAATCCAGACTGAAGGGGATCAAGAAGGTTATTTTCAGTGAGGTGGTCACTCAGTCAGTTGTAGACTAAACGTTCAAGGATTTTGGAGGCAAAAGAGAGTAAGGAGCTGGGTCTTAGGTTGTTAAGATTGGTGGGTCCAGTGTGCATTTTTTTAGTATGAGAGTAGAAATAAATTTGAGGAAAGGGAGGAATCTCCCAGACATGCATTATCCCCCTGGACTTTACCGGCAGTTGTACAAAAAAACATGAAAAATAGTATAAAAAATATTAAATTTTATTGGTACAAAAAAGGTAAATTAAAACATTGTAGCGAGCGAGGACACAATGATCCCTCGCTCACTTCAAACGTATATATATATATATATATATATATATATATATATATATATATATATCTGGTCAATACATACATCAATTGCCGTTTAAAAAAGAACAAGAAAATTTGTATAGACATGGTACCGCAGTTAACAGCAAATATTCTTAGGGAAGCTTAGATGCATTTGAGATTAGACACACTCAAGGAGCCGCTTTCTGAGCAGGATCTTGGGGCTATATCGCAAATTATCCCAACATGTTTCGGTCAATCCATCAGGGGACAATAGGCATCGAGCAAGACAATGATTTGCTGTCTGTAATAGAATTTAACCATATATAACAGCATAAATCTTGTAAATAGTGGTTTAGTATATAATGCAGATAATTTGGTAAAGATACATTCCCATAGCGAAAGAAGAAGAAGAAGAAATAGAAGCTGAAGCAAAACAGCACTTACATCTATCTGGGAGTACCATCAACCAAATTTCAAACAGCCCGGGAAGATCTAAGAGCCAGGTCCAAAATAGGCCAAAGGGAATTGAACAGATATGGGATGGTGATGTCCCCTTTGGATCTTGTCTACCGACAGACCAATCAGCGCAAATCTGGGGCTCTTGGTTATCAAAAGGGAACAATCCTAATAGGATCAGGACCTAAAAAGCTGCCATTTTAAATATACAAAACAGATATTAAATCCAGATATAAAATACACAACTTCTGTATGGCTCAGGAAGCCATCACCCGACAGTGCAACAGCGCTAATAAAAGTCCACAAAAAAGTTCACAAAGAGCATAGGGTGGTCACAGTTCCAGAGAAAGCAAGGAATCTTGTAGGTCAGATAGTAAATGTGGAGGCAGGATCCGGTCACCCAGTAAAGTTAGTATAACACCGCGTGCAGCATACGAATCCACAATCTGCTTACCAGAAGTGAGAATCATAAAGACCTGTGTTAAATCATCAGATACGCTGCCTTGTGCCGCAATCTCAGGGCCTTCCACCTATTTCTATGCCTTGTCAACACTCCCCGACCATATTATCCGATCATAGGAGAGAAGACATATTCCATAGCGTAATCTCGTAAAACAACTTTATTGCCAACCCGCCTTATGAAATCCACTTACAAACATATAGTAAAACAATCTTAAGGGCGTGACCCCACGACAGGCAATGACGTTTGCGCTCCAGGACGCGAAGTGAAAGCAAGAGACATACACGCTGGATCCGAGCGTGGAGCGGTGAGACGTCAACACAGAACATAGTCATTGATTGATGAATTTGTGATTGTTTTACTATATGTTTGTAAGTGGATTTCATAAGGCGGGTTGGCAATAAAGTTGTTTTACGAGATTACGCTATGGAATATGTCTTCTCTCCTATGATCGAATAATATGGTCGGGGAGTGTTGACAAGGCACAGAAATAGTTGGAAGGCCCTGAGATTGCGGCACAAGGCAGCGTATCTGAAGATTTAACACAGGTCTTTATGATTCTCACTTCTGGTAAGCAGATTGTGGATTCGTATGCTGCACGCGGTGTTATACGAACTTTACTGGGTGACCGGATCCTGCCTCCACATTTACTATCTGACCTACAAGATTCCTTGCTTTCTCTGGAACTGTGACCACCCTATGCTCTTTGTGTGAACTTTTTTGTGGACTTTTATTATTTAGCTGTTGCACTGTCGGGTGATGGCTTCCTTAGCCATACAGAAGTTGTGTATTTTATACAAAGGGAATTGATCCCCAAAGGAGAGGAAGGCAGTGAAGTTATGCAACCACAAGGGGCCTAGTTCCAATCATAATGCAGCCATTTTTCTAAAAATGGTTACAAAAGACATAATCAGTTTGGCTATTCCTCCTCAATCCTCATCTAACTTTTCCACTCGTGAACAGAAAGCACTAAAAACCCTGGCTGCCAATACCAATTTGGTAGTCAAACCATCTGATAAGGGGGCAGAAATGTCGTCATTATGAACAGCACAGATTATGCTGAAATGTGTTTGTCCGTATTAAACAATTCAAATTGGTATCGGGTAATTCCCCCAAGCTTAATAGATAGTTTTTCTAAGGAACTCTACGTCCTCGTAGATAAAGCTTACTATTTAAATATAATATCGAAATCCACGTGGGAATACATACGTACCAGCTGCCCACGTACTGCAACTTTCTACGCGTTACCTAAAATTCATAAGAATTCGAAGAAACCACCAGGTCGACCAATCGTTTCCGGTTGTGGCAGCTTAACTGAGAATCTCAGTCAGTTGGTGGACAACCACTTACAACCTTTAGTAACCAAACTTCCTTCTTATGTACGTGATACCATTCACTTTTTACAAATTTTGGGGGGCCTCCACGTCGATGGCGACACTGTATTGGTCGCCATCGACGTCAAGGCCCTATGTAGTTCTATTCCACACCATCTAGGCCTGGCAGCCATTAAACATAAGCTCACTCTTTCCAATTCCTCAGACCCTCAATATGATGAGTTTGTTCTACAGGCTCTCAAATTCATCTTGGAACACAACACTTTTTCTTTCAATGGCGTCCACTACCTCCAGGTGCAGGAGGTTGCGATGGGGACTCGATGTGCCCCATCGTATGCCAACCTGTACCTGGGGGAGTGGGAGCGCCAACTCTGGCATGATCCAGGCATTGGTGTTTATGCCGATCATATACTAGCATGGCATCGATATATCGATGATATTTTCATGTTATGGCAAGGCCCCTCCTCTCAATTACAAGAGTTTTTGACCTACATTAACCATAATGAACTGAATCTACATTTCACTATGTCTCACAATATGCATGAATTGCCCTTTTTGGACGTTCTTGTCCGGAAGGACCAAGATGGGCTACTGTCTAGCCAATTATTTCGCAAATCTACGGCTGGTAACTCCCTGCTCCATGCCAGCAGTTTCCATCCTAAGCCACTCTTGGCTTCTATACCTTATAGTCAGTATCTTCGTGTTCGTCGCAATTGTTCAGACGAACCCTCTTTTTTAAAGGAGGCTAGGGAATTGGACACGACTTTTGGAACGTGGGTACTCCGGTACCTCCCTGAGGCGAGCCTTCAAGCGAGTCTGAAGTATCCCCAGAAAAGATTTACTCTATAAAACCAAAGATCACAATACTTCTCAACAATCCGCACAAACTCAGACCTTCGATTCCACCACTCGTATTGTTACTACATATTCCATTCAACACAAACAAATCAAACGCATTTTTAATAAATACTGGCATCTTCTCACAATGGATTCCCAGCTATCCAAGTTTGTACCAGATAAACCACCTGTCGCATACCGTAGGGCACCCTCGGTCGGAGACAGATTGGTTTTAAGTGAATTTAGGACCCACAGAGGTAACCCTTGCATTCGTCGAGGCACCTTCTCTTGTGGTGGTTGTAACTATTGCCAGTATATGGACAGACGTCACAACATTATATTACCCAACCAGCGACCTTTTAATCCCAAACATTTCGTGAATTGCAAAACTCCCGGCGTGGTATACCTCCTATCATGTGAATGTGGAGGATACTACGTCGGCAAAACAAAAAACGAGTTCTGGAAAAGGATATACCAACATACACTTTCTATAACCAAACGTGATCCTGATACCCCCATAGGCCGACATATGGCCTCCACCCACCCACTCTCCCTCCCCAAAGTTACATTCCTAGTCTTAGATCGAGTACACTTTGGCTCGCGTGGAGGCGATCATAATAAGATACTACTCCAACGCGAACTTGGGTGGATTTACACTCTTCAAGCCACCTCTCCTCCTGGACTAAACGAAACATACAGTTTCAAACCCTTCCTTCCGGGCTTCACATCGGGGGGATGTGAATTAAATTTATACATTTATGAATTCTTGAGTTCTTTGTTGTTCAATGTTTCCTTTCTTTTACATACCCTCCCACTATGGTCATTATTCATCACTTTGGGTTTCCATATAATCTACAGACCTGTCCCCCTTTACCTTCATTGCCCTTTACACACCCATTCGTTCTGGTTAATTATCAATTTCCATATCATTACATATCATTACTTTTTACCCCTTTTATTTTAGTTATTCTGTCCCCACCCAGTTCTTCGTTTCCCCACATTCAGGCTTTGCCATCATCTTTTTTCTTTTTTTTTCTTTTCTTTCTTTCTTCTTTCTTTTTCCCACAGTACTTTTTTGTACTCTCTCTCTGGCCATTTTTTTTTCCCCTTTTTCAATCTGCCCGTTCCATTTTTTCGCCACTAGGGATCACCCTTCCCCTCTGAGACTAGGCATGCTATGCACCACCCGGCAGGTGGGCTCCACAGGATACATGCCCCTGCTTTTGCAGTGCCTTTCCATGTAGGAGCGAGCTTTTTTTCCTAGCGGGTTTCCACCCGCTGGGACACACCTGCCGGCGGAGGCATTGACGCGTGACGTCATCCCGCCCACGGCGGGCGGGGTGGCGCCGTGCACTCCGGAGGGTCCCCCTGCGCTCGATGTGTGGGCTTCCCGCCCACATCATAGGAGCGGTTAGCACCTGTGCGTGCCGCGTCGGATTGGCTGCCCCGGACGCCGACTGCCCTACATATACGGCCATGTTTTTTGACTCCTACATGCAGCCCACACACGGGCGGTCCACACGAAGACAGGTATCTTTATCGATTTCGATGAATCAACCCTCTTGGCTTTCCCCGCTGTGCCGTATATAATGTCAACGATAGTTAAGTATACTTTACTATTCAACGTGGCTCCCCTGGAATCCAGAGGGCCGCTGTTGCATGGCCCGCATGTTTGCATCATACATGGTGACCACGCACTATTATACAGATGTCATGCTTTTCTTTTTGGCTATACATCCATTCGGCACAGTTTAAGGGTATGGCTCAATCTTTTAGGTGTGGTGCGTCGGTGCCCCCTGATGCATTTATATACATTTATATGAATATACACTATTTTTATGTTTTTTTCTTTATTAGTGCCATAATATACCTCCACTGTGAGGCTTGCTGACTCAGCCACTTTGGGCCCCTTGTGGTTGCATAACTTCACTGCCTTCCTCTCCTTTGGGGTTCAATTCCCTTTGGCCTATTTTGGACCTTGCTCTTAGATCTTCCCGGGCTGTTTGAAATTTGGTTGATGGTACTCCCAGATAGATGTAAGTGCTGTTTTGCTTCAGCTTCTTCTTTCTTCTTCTTCTTTCCCTATGGGAATGTATCTTTATCAAATTATTTGCATTATATACTAAACCACTATACAGACAGCACAATCATTGTCTTGCTCGATGCCTATTGTCCCCTGATGAAGGATTGACCGAAACATGTTGGGATAATTTGCAATATAGCCCCAAGATCCTGCTCAGAAAGCGGCTCCTTGAGTGTGTCTAATCTCAAATGCATCTAAGCTTCTCTAAGAATATTTGCTGTTAACTGCGGTACCATGTCTATACAAATTTTCTTGTTCTTTTTAAACTGCAATTGATGTATGTATTGACCAGATCACTATATATATATATATATATATATATATATATATATATATATATATATATACACATATGCATTGTTTGAAGTGAACGAGGGATCATTGTGTCCTCGCTCGCTCCAATGTTTCAATTTACCTTTTTTGTACCAATAAAATTTAATATTTTTTATACTATTTTTCATGTTTTTTTGTACAACTGCCGGTAAAGTCCAGGGGGATAATACATGTCTGGGAGATTCCTCCCTTTCCTCAAATTTTTGTCTATGTTAGGACGTGGCAGTACTTTCCTCCTTAGAACTGGAGAACCACTCCCCCCTATAATTCTATTTAGTATGAGAGTGACTAGTGCATGTTTTGGAGGGTTGGGGAAGATGCCAGTAGAGAGGGAGAGGTTGAAGATATGAGTTAAAATGTAGGATAGAGCCAGAGGGTGACTGTAGTATTTGAGAAGGAACGCGGTCCAGGGGGCAGGAGGTTAAGTGGGCGTTACAGAGAAGTTTAGTGACTTCCTCTATATTAGCTGGGTTAAATGAAAGTATTGATTGTGCAGGAGGATGACGAGTGTGAGGTGAGTGAGAAATCTGTAGAGTGGAGATCTCGAGAAGAATTGTATCAATCTTATTTTTAAAGTGACTAGCAATCTCCTGGGCAGTGAGTAAGTTAGTGGGTGGAGGTAATGGAGGAAGAAGTAGAGCGTTAAAGCTAGAAAAGAGTTGACCGGGGCTCATTGAGAGGTTGTTAATAAGAGTGATAAAGTAGGTCTATTTGGCAGTGTGGAGGCAGGAATGGTATTTTTGGAGGGCAGATTTATATTGTCTGAAATATTGCTGTGACTTACGCCACAGACACTCAAGAGCGTGGCTCTGTTTTTTTAATCTTCTGGTATTGTCTGTCTGCCAGGGTTGTAGCGGTCGGGGCTGATTCTGTTTGTAGTGAGAGGGGCCAAGGTATATAGGGTGAATGACAGTGAGCTGTTGTATAGAGGAGTGGCCAGGTTGGGGCAGGGCAAGGATGAGATTTTGTCATAGAGACAATCTGTAGCAGAAAAAAAAGAAGAGAAGGGTTAAAATGGCGAAGGTTTCTACGGGTAATTGTTTGGTAGCTGGAAGGCAAGGGGGAGGAAGACCAGGAGACAGTGGAACTAATAAGGTGGTGATGAGAGAGGAAAAGAAATGTTGGAGAGGTTGAGTGGAGTGCATAAGTAGGAGAATATGAGGTCAAGGCAGTTGCCATCAGAGTGAGTAGAAGCACGTGTCCATTGTTTTAGGTCAAAAGAGGAGGTTAGCCTCAGAAAGTTAGAAGTAGCAGGAGTGTTAAGATTAGCAGGGATGTTGAAGTCACCAAGAATGATTGTTGGAATTTTGAGAAGAAAGAAAGTAGGGTAGCCAGGCAGAGACGTCGTCAAGGAAGCTTGATACCGGTCCAGGAGGCCGATAGATCAGAGCAATTCTCAATGAAACTGGAGAAAATAGACGAATACAGTAAGCTTCAAATGAGGAGAGGGACAGAGAGGGGGGTGGATGAAGAACTTGAAAAGTGCTTTGAGGGGATAGGAGGAATCCAACACCACCTCCTTTCCGTCCAC
>BLSH010378104.1:112814-137099 GCA_018402905.1 Glandirana rugosa | reverse complement strand
ACTTCCCTGCGGCCTAGTCTCTGTAGGGGGGGGATCATGCTCTGCTTCAATGTCACATGTACAGGTTGGCATTCATGGTTCCCTCAATGAACGGTAGCTCCCCAGTGCCATCCGCACTCATGCAGCCCCAGACCATGAAACTCCCACCTTCATGCTTGACTGTAGGCAAGACACACTTGTCTGTGTACTCCTCACCTGGTTGCCGCCACACAGGCTTGACACCATCTGAACCAAATAAAGTTTATCTTGGTCTCATCAGACCACAAGGTATGGTTCCAGTAATCCATGTCCTTAGTCTACTTGTCTTCAGCAGACTGTTTGCAGGCTTTCTTGTGTATCATCTTCAGAAGAGGCTTCCTTCTGGGGCGACAGCCATGCAGACAAATTTGATGCAGTGTGTGGCATATGGTCTGAGCACTGACAGGCTGCCCCCCCCCCCACCCCTTCAACCTCTGCAGCAATGCTGGCAGCACTCATACTAAATATTTCCCAAAGACAACCTCTGGATATGATGCTGCGCACGTGCACTCAACTTCTTCGGTCGACCATGGTGAGGCCTGTTCTGAGTGGAACCTGTCCTGTTAAACCACTGTATGGTCTTGGCCACTGTACTGCAGCTCTGTTTGAGGGTCTTGGCACTTTTTATAGCCTAGGCCATCTTTGTGTAGAGCAGCAATTCTTTTTTTCAGATCCTCAGAGAGTTCTTTGCCATGGGGTGCCATGTTGAACTTTCAGTGACCAGTATGAGAGAGTGAGAGCGATAACACCAAATTTAACACACCTGCCCCCTATTCACACCGGAGACCTTGTAACACTAACAAGTCACCTGACCCGGGGGAGGAAAAATGGCTAATTGGACCCAGTTTGGACATTTTCACTTAGGGGTGTACTCACTTTTGTTGCCAGTGGTTTAGACAGTAAGGGCTGTGTGTTGAGTTATTTTTTATACAGGCACAATTTTCGTTTTTTTTTTTCAGGTACAAATTGGAGGAAGCTCTTAAAAATAGCCCCCCCCCCCCTTTTTAAGAGACCAAAGGTAATTGGGCAATTGAATCAAAAGCGGTTTCATGGCCAGGTGTGGGCTACTCCTTCGTTATTTCTTTTAAGCAGGTAAAAGGTCTGGAGTTGATTTTAAGTGTGGTATTTGCATTCGGAATCTTTTCCTGTGAACCTACATCATGCATTCAAAGGAGCTGTCCATGCAAGTGAAACAGGCCATTGTAAGGCTTCAAAAACTAAACAAATCAATCAGAGCAGCAACATTACAAGTGGCCAAATCAACAGTTTGGTACATTCTGAGGAAAGAACACACTGGTGAGCTCAGCAACATAAAAAGGCCTGGACGTCCACGGAAGACAACAGTGGAGGATCCTCTGTGGTAAAAAAAAAAACCCATGCACAGCATCCAGACAAGTGAAGGCCACTCTCCAGGAGGTGGGCGTATCATTGTCAAAGTCTACAATCAAGAGAAGACTTCACAAGAGCAAATACGGAGGGTTCACCACGGTGCAGACCATTCATAAGCCTGAAGAATAGAAAAGCCAGATTAGACTTTGCCAAAAAACATCTAAAAAAGCCAGACCAGTTCTGGAAAAGCATTCTTTGGACGGATGAAACTAAGATTAATCTGTACCAGAATGGTGGGAAGAAAAATCTTTACCAGAATGACGGGAAGAAAAAAGTGTGCAGAAGGCTTGGAAATGCTCATAATCCAAAGCACACATCGTCATCTGTAAAACATGGTGGAGGCAGTGTGATGGCATGGGCATGCATGGCTTCCAGTGGCACTGGGTCATTGGTGTTTAGCAACTCACATGGTTGATGTGTTTATTGATGACCTGACAGAAGCCGCCAGATGAATTCTGGAGTGTTTAGAGGGATACGGTCAGCCCAGATTCAACAAAATGCAGTAAAGTTGATTGGACGGCACTGCACAGTACAGATGGACAATGATCCAAACACACTGCAAAAGCAAGCCAGAAGCTTTTGAAGGAAAAGAAGTGGAATATTCTGCAGTGGCCAAGTCAATCACCTGATCTCAACCCAACTGTTGAGAGTCGCCCCTGTGTGAACCGTCCCTTATACAAGCTGTACACTCACTACTTTACATTGTAGCAAAGTGTCATTTCTTCAGTGTTGTCACATGAAAAGATATAATAAAATATTTACAAAAATGCGAGGAGTGTATTCACTTTCGTGAGATACTGTATATGGACCTAACTGTATATATCCGGGTATATATGTATATAAAGTATTGTGTGTATTTTTTATATTCACTACTGTTCTGCAGTGTAATTATAGTGCTGTGAGAATCCCTTGATAGTCTTCATACTGTTTCAGCCTGTCATGTGTTGCTTTCCTTTTATATATTGAGTGATAAAGTAGAAAAGAAAAGATAAAGTGACCTACCTGCCCACATGCTGTTTTTATACTGCTACAATGTTCACCATGGTTAGAGGTTAAAAAAATTAACACGTTAAAGGTCACGAATTTGGTTAAACCAACACTTGTACAATGATTGAATGCGTGATTGATACTCTATTCAATTTGTTTTCCTAGGTTGGTAATAGTGATATAGATGAAGTTAATATTATTGCCTTCCGTCAAATCAACCAGTTTGATCTAAGTGGAAATGTAATGACTTCACCAGAGTACCTGCCTACCTTGTTGGTAAGTCCAATACAGTGTTATTATTTTGTTATGCTTCTTAAAGGTGTTCTAGCGACAAATGCCAGATGGTTGGAAAATGTTGAAATGTGAATCTGTATTTTCTATTGCTGTTTGGGGGTTTGTGGGGAAATATTATCAGGTGAAAATACTTCTTGAGACACTACCTTATATTTTACAGTCCCAGCTTTTTTGAATTTCTTAAAGGATAGCTTCACCTTTTTAAAAAAAAAAAAAAATACATGCACATATTTTTTACAGGTTAAATAATTTGCATTTATTTTTTTTCTTGGAGCCTGTAAAACATTGCAGCCAAGATCAGTAGCACACCGGTACTATGAAGGACTCTTGCAGACTTGTCAGTGTATATTTCTTCTTGCCATGCCATAGTTCTGGATGCATTGGCTTATTCCAGTGTGCTCAGTGCAAGAAATGTGATGAATATGGAAGTAGTGAAAGCAATTCACAACCATTCCAGCAGCAGGAGTCTCACCTAGCCTAGGATTTCTGGGCTCCTCCGTGTACTCTGGTTCCTCCTCCTCAAGTCTCATTAAGAATCTGAGTGTGTCTCATGCAGGCCTCAGCCCAAAGTGTGCTTTTAGCCCCAGAGATGCCAGGTTGAAAGAAACAGTAACCAATGACGCAGAAGGTGTCAGTGGCCATATTTGTGGATACCAATAGGTAATCCACATTGTACGGATGTAGACTCGGCTCCATAACATGGCTGGGCGGAAGCGACGTCACAAGTCACTTCCGCCCAATGCTCTTAAAGGGGACTTTTTTTTTTTTTTTTTTTTGAGATGTCATTTTTTTGCATTTAAGTGTAAATATGAGATCTGAGGTCTTTTTGACCCCAGATCTCATATTTAGGAGGTCCTGGCATGCTTTTTTATATTACAAGGAATGTTTACATTTCTTGTAATAGGAATAAAAGTGATCAAAAATTTTTTTTAAATAAATTACGGTGTAAAAATAAAAATTAAAAAGTAAAAGTGCGAGAGCAACAATTCTAGCACCAGACATCCTCTGTAACTCAAAACTGCTAACCTGTAGAAATTTTTAAACGCCGCCAATGGAGATTTTTATGTTGCAAATTTTGTCGCCATTCCGCGGACGGCACAATTTTGAAGCATGACATGTTGGGTATCATTTTACTTGGCATAACATTATCTTTCACAATATGGAAAAAAATTGGCCTAACTTTACTGTTGTCTTATTTTTTAACTCAAAAAACTGAATTTTTTAAAAAAAAATCACGCTTGTAAGACCGCTGCGCAAATACGGTGTGACATAAAGTTTTGCAATGGCCGCCATTTTATTTTCTAGGGTGTTAGGAAAAAAAAAATATATAATGTTTGGGAGTTCCAAGTAATTTTATAGCAAAAAAGAACCTGATTTTAACTCGTAACCACCGAACTCCAAAAAGAGGCCGGTCTTAAAGTGGTTAATCTCCTCTTCTCAAGAGAGAATAAAGTCAGTTCCTCTAATCTTTCCTCATAGCTGAGCTCCTCCATGCCTTTTATTAGTTTGGTTGCCCTTCTCTGCACTTTATCCAGTTCCCCAGTATCCTTTTTAAGAACTGGTGCCCAAAACTGAGCTACATATTCCAGATGAGGTCTTACTAATTTGTACAGGGGCAAAATGATGTCTCTATCACTGGAGTCCATACCTCTCTTAATACAAGAAAGGATTTTGCTTGCTTTGGGAACCACAGCTTGGCATTGCATGCCATTATTAAGCTTATGATCTACCAAAACCCCCAGATCCTTCTCCACTATGGATTCCCCCAGTTGTACTCCCCTTAGTATGTACGATGCATGCATGTTCTTAGCCCCCAAATGCATAACTTTACATTTATCAACATTAAACCTCATTTGCCTCATAGTCGCCCAATTAGACAGTGCATTGAAGTTTGCTTGTAAGTTTAAGACCTCCTGTAAGGACGTTGTTATTCCACTTCATAGCTTGGGTGTCATCTGCAAACATTGAAATGGTACTTTTAATCCCAGACCCTATATCATTTATAAATGTATTGAAAAGTAAGGGTCCCAACACTGAACCTTGGGGTACACCACCGATAACCTTAGACCATTCAGAGTAAGAATCATTAACCACTACTCTCTGAATTCTGTCTTTTAGCCGGTTTTATATCCATTTACAAAATGATCTTTCCAAGCCTTTAGACTTTACATTACACATTAGCCATGTGTGGGGAACGGTGTCAAGCGCTTTTGCAAAATCCAAGTATACCATGTCCACAGCCACCCCTCTGTCCAAGGTTTTACTTGCCTCCTCATAAAAAGAATCAGGTTTGTTTGACAACTTATGTTTTTCATGAATCCATGTTGTCTGCTGCTTAAAATATTTTTTTCCGAAAATAACTCATCTATGTGGTCTTTTATTAAACTATCCAGTATCTTCCCAGCTATAGAAGTTAAACTAGCAGGTCTATAGTTACTTGGTAAAGACTTTTATCCCTTTTTAAATATGGGCACCACATTGGCCCTACGCCAATCCAGTGGTACTAATCCAGTCATTAAGGAGTCCCTAAAAATGAGATACAATGGCTTTGAAATGACAGAGCTCAATTCCTTTAGGATCCGTGGATGGATGCCACCTGCCCAGGTGCTTTATCTACCTTCATTCTGTCTAAATACTTCTGGACCATTTCTCTTTTGAGCCATTGTGGAACATTTGGGGCTGTGTCACTACCACCCCCATTATGGACATGAGCTCCCCAATGCTCCTTTGTATACACAGAGCTGTATGTATTTAATAAGTTTGCCTTCTCTTTGTCCCCAGTCACACACTCTAGATTATTTTGTAAAGGGCCTATATGCTCAGACCTGACCTTTTTACTATTAATATATTTGAAGATTTTTTTAGGGGGGGGGGTTTGTCCTATCTGCAATCTGTCGTTCGTTTTGAATTTTTGCGTCCTTGATTTCCTTTTTGCATATTCTGTTATATTCTTTGTAACATTTAAAAGATGATAGTGTTCCTTCATGTTTATATTTTTTAAATGCTCTTTTCTTACCATTTATAACTTTAACTTTGGCCGTGAGCCACATGGGTTTTATTTTTAGCCTTTTAAACGTATTGCCCATGGGAATATACTTTGCAGTGAGTTGGCATATAGACTTTGTTCTGTTCGGTGTTCATCAATGCCAATATTCCCTCCTAGTCTAAGTCCCGGAGAGCTCTCCTTATCCTTGTAAGATTTGCTATCTTAAAATTAAGTGTTTTTATCTTTCCCGTATGTGTTTGTTGCTTGCAGCTTGCATTAAATGAAATCATGTTCTGGTCACTGTTACCCAGATGTTCTTTTATATAAATATTGGTAATAAGCTCTGCATGGTTTGAGATTACCAGGCCCAGCAAAGCGTCATTCCTAGTTGGGGCCTCAATAACCTGGACCATAAAATTGTCCTGTAATAGGTTTATACATTTTTGCCCTTTAACTGTCCCAGCAGTGCCATTACTCCAGTTCATTTCCGGGTAGTTCAAATCCCCCATTATTATCACTGTCCTAACCCTTGCAGCTCTTTCCATCTGTGCAAGGAGCCAAGTTTCCACGTCTTCTTTAACACTGGGAGGTCTATAACAAAATCCAACCTTTGTAGTGTGCACACCCATATGCAGATCTACCCATAATGCTTCAGACTCCTCACACTCTTCATCAACTAGGTCCTCATTCAAACTCTCTTTGAGATCACTTCTCACATAGAGACAGATGCCACCCTTCCTTTTTACCCTGTCTTTCCAAAAGAGCATAGCCAGGAATATTATCAGCCCTGTCATGTGAAGAATGAAGCCAAGATTCAGCAATACCAATTAAATCATAGTTCTCCTCATGCACCAGAGCTTCCAACTTGCCTATTTTGCTTGGCAGACTCCTGGCATTGGTGAACAAACACTTTAATTCACTGTCACATTTTGCACATGTATGTTCCATATTTTTTAGTACAAACCGTACCATTTCCAATGGTTGATTGTAACACCTTCATATCATCTTCCATAGCCCTCCCCCCATCTTTCCCCATTCCACCCACCAATAAGCGCTGACCCCTGTCTGACCTGTCTACCCCATTATGATCTAATGCACCCTCCCCCCTCAATCCTTTTAATTTTAAATACTCCTCCAGCCTTCCCCTAAACCTCTCCCCCAGCGCAACAGACCCCCTTCCATTGCATATAGGTTGCACCCCAATGAAAAGTCAGCCCAGTGCTCTAAAAACCCAAAGCCCTCCTCCTTACACCAGGTCTTTAGCCATGCATTCAGGGCTCTAATCTCCCCCTGCCTTTCCTGTGTTGCGCATGGCACAGGCAATATTTCAGAGAATATTGCCTTGGAGGTCCTTCCCTTCAACTTGCAACCTAATTCTTTAAATTGGTTCTTAAGGAGCCTCCACCTTGCATACCTTCTGTCATTGGTTCTAGCGTGGACCAAGACAGCTGGGTCATGCCCAGCCCATCCCAGTAATTTATCAACGAAACCCTGGCTACTGCATACGTGCATAGTAGCGGCTTCATTTTTACGTGTACAATGCTGTTGTAGCCTAGTCTCCAATAAAATGGCCCCAAATGGCCATAGTTTTTATCACAATATGGCAACGAGAGCCTGCACACATGCACCGTAGTTATAGTACAGACCGGTTGTTGCCGTGCACAGGGGGGGCAAAAATTGATGCTAGCATTGCAGCCTTGGGTTTGCATGGGAGTGACATCATCCCAGGGGTCCAAGCCTCCATAGTCCTAAAAAATTGTGTCAGAGCGCTGGAGACACTGCTCAAGCATGGAGATTAAAAAAAAATGTTTGTTTTAGCACAAACAGAGTATTTAAACTAGGTGAAATTCAAACCCATTGCTTGCAAAGAAAGTAATTTTGTAAACATTAGCTGGCATTTGCACACAGGCCTCCTGTGTTTTATTTAAATGCAGGAGAAATTGATCTGGAATAATGAACAAACTTTATACTTCCCCAGATCAAGCTACCTGTGCTCAAATATACTTTTATGTGTGTTGGGAGGTTCCAATCTGTCACTGGATGCAACGATTTGCATGCACCTGAAAGCACGTAAACACAGTGTGCATTTTACCATTTAAAATAACTAACTACATGCAATAATATGTATTTAAAAATGCCCTATAAACACATCAATATATATGTGTAAGCATAGAGCAGGGTTCCTTGTGAGGATTATGCCTAGCAATTACAGTACATAATTTTATCATTTATAATTTCTCTTACGTTCATTGACAGACGCAGCCTCTATTCATGACACATGGGGTTTATGCACATCCTACTAGGAGTAGACTAGGCAAAAAGAAAAAAAGCAAGCTGGCCCCTCCCAGGGGGCCGTCCTCACTCAGCATAGAACCCCCCAGCTCTGCATAGCATATCAGTTTCTTTATGCCTAGTGAAAGGAGTTAGACCTGGTTCCCTGCTGGGATCTGCGGTTCTCCATTTTTCTTCCTTTTGCTTTTTTTCAAGCTATCTGATGAAGACTGCTATCAAGTAGCCGGCTGGGGCATAGAGGTTACCTCGAATCCTGAAATTTCCCCAGCACGGCTACCCTTAGCTTTAGCGGGGTCTGCCGCATCGTACCCGTTCCGTGCGGGGGGCTAGTGGGTGAACCCCACTTTCGTCCGAGTGACCGCGCTGCGCTCGCATCCAGGGGCGTTCTGGCAGGCAGCATCCCTCCCCACCTGGAGGGAGGAAGGTCTGCTACCCGCTGTGCCCGTCGGGAATGGCGGAGGGTCAATGGGTCAAGGTTCCTGTACGATTTCCCCTATCCCCCCGATCCCGCGCCGCACCCCCCGCGCTACTCTACCGCCATGCGGCGTTTTTTCGCCACCATGCGGCAGTGTACCGCCATTTTCCCTTGGCCGCATTCAGTTGCCATTTTGCAGTAGCCGCTGCCTTTTTAATGGAGGTTTTGGCCTCTAGTGACCGCGCAGCGGCCATTTTGCCATAGTCGCGGCCTTTTTAGCATGTGCTTTTGGCCTCTTGTGACCGCTCGGCAGCCATCTTTGGTTTGCCTTGCTATTAAAAACGTGCGTGTCAGCGCCGTTTTTTGTTCCTGAATCAGCGGTGCACACACAGCGGCAGTGGCGGACAGCACACCTACGGTGGCTAAGAGGGGCATACAGTACAGCAGATCTGTCTGACTTTTCCCTGGGGTGTCGGTGGCAGCGGTGCAGAGTCCTCCTGGGCATACCCTGGTCGCTCTGTGGGGCAGTTTGGTGGGGCAGCATTGTGGGGTGTCATGGCCCATAGGCCCTAAAAGAGTTCCGGTGGTACAATGGTGGCCGAACCTGAGGGTTCTTCTCCGGGGGGGGGTCCGCAGAAGCGCAAGCTGCGCTGGGACCTCTGGTTCCCCTGGACCAGTTAACTTTCATTTGTGGAGAGTTTTCCCCTTTGGGGGTACCGGGCCGTGCCAAGGGGGTGACTAAAAAGTGTCCACCCCCCCCGCCTTCCTCTGAGGAGGAATCTGAACCGGATGGGGCCTCTGTGGTCACAGGGCCCCACGTGGAGCTCTCTGATGGTGAACTGGCACCCTTGGACGCTGAGGAAGACCAGGTGGCCTTGATGGCGTGCGAAAGGGCGTTGGTGGCCTTCCTGATCATCGATATCCGTGAGTCATTGCAGCTGAACCCAGCCGGGGAGTTGCAGGAGACGTCATGGACCCCTAAGGCATGTCCTTATGTCCAATTTTTTGACCTGTTTTGTGTATAAGGAATGGCATCGTCCGCAGAATTCCTTTTTCACTGCCCAAACATTTTCTCTGTGCGCTATCCTTTTGAGGACAGTTTTTTGCAGAAGTGGGCACCCCCCGCAGTGGACCCTCCGGTGGCTCGCCTGAATAAGGCGACGACCATTCCCTTTGAAGGGTTTCCATCTTTTAAGGTTCTGGCCGATAGGCGGACGGAGGGTATCCAAGGCTTTGTTCTTGCTGGTGGGGACGGCCATGAGGCCAGCTCTGGCGTTGGCCACGGCGGCACAGCCACTTGCAAAATGTGCGACAGGATTGCACAGTGTTTGGGCTGCATGTGCTCGCCTGAGGCCTTGCCGGTACCTGTGTGTTGCAGCCTTGGACCTGCTCCTCATGCTGTCGAAAATGTCTGTTTTTGCAGTCATTATCAGACGGTTGCGGTGTTGGTCGGGTGACCACGCGTTCAAAAAGGGCCTCACGGACCTCCCTTTTCAGGGTGGCCGGCTTTTCGGAGCGCAATTGGATGAAATCATTAAGGATTTCACCGGGGGGGAAGAGTGCCTTTCTTCCAGAACCCAAGCGGCGTGATTGCCGCTGTTAGCAGGGTCCCTCATTCTCGGCCCAGAAGCGTTTTTTTTTTTTTCGTGTGCCCGGTTTAGCGGGCAAGGGGCTCAAGGCCTGACAGTCGGCCTCGGGGTCCAGTAAGCATCCCTGGCAGCGCAAGCACGAAAAGACTGAGGACAAACCCTCCTCCGCATGATGGGTTGCCCCCGCCCGACTCTCGGGTGGGGGGCCGACTTCTGGGGTTCGCAGACAGGTGGGCTGCTCGCTTTTCCGACCGGTGGGTACGGGAAGTGGTGTCCACCGGGTACAGGATAGAGTTCAGCACTCTACCTCCAGACAGGTTCTTCCCATTGAACCTGAGGCTTCCGCCGGAGCGTCAGGAAGCTCTCTTAGGGGCTGTCCAGACGCTGTCCGAACAAGGAGTGATTGTGCCGGTCCCTCCTTTGGAGAGGTTCCGCGGCTTCTATTCAAACCTCTTTGTGGTGCCCAAAAAGGGGTGGGGTAAGGCCAGTTCTGGACCTAAATGCTCTAAATCATTTTGTGAAAGCGCAAAAATTCAGGATGGAATCAGTCCATTTCGGTCGTGGCCACCCTTCACCAAGGGGACTTCATGGCATCCCTGGATATCAGGAATGCTTATCTGCATGTTCCCATTTGCCTCCGACATCAGCGCTTCCTGCGCTTTGCGGTAGAGGACCTGCATTATCAATTTGTGGCACTCCCCTTCGGTCTGGCCTCTGCTCCACGGGTCTTCACCAAGTTGCTGGCTCCGGTGCTGGCTCTGTTGAGACAGAGGCATTGCTGTGGTAGCTTACCTAGATGATCTACTCCTGCGAGCGGAGTCTGCTCCGGCTCTGGAGGACAATGTTGCTATCACACTGACCTCCCTGTGAGACTTCGGCTGGTTGATCAACCTACACAAGTCGACACTGACCCCATCCTGCCGCCTAGAATATCTGGGCCTGATATTGGACACAGAGCACGCGTAGGTTTTCTACCTCTGGCCAAGTTACTGACACTGCAAGCAGCAGTGCAAGTCCTGCTGTCACGTCGGTGGTCCTCCTTACAGGTCTGAATGCGGGTGTTGGGGGTCATGGTCTCGGCCTTGGAGGCGATACCGTACACCCAGAGTCACACTCAGCTCCTGCAGCGAGCGATCCTGTTATGGTGGGACAAGTCTCCGTTGTCCCTGGACCAGCTGATCAAATTGGATCATCAAACCAGGGGGTCTTTGGCCTGGTGGCTCCGGGCCCCGGCATTGACTTCAGCAAAGTTGTTCCTTCCCTTTAATTGGTCGATAGCACGATGGACACCAGCCTATCGGGCTGGGGAGAAGTCCTGGGGCAGTTGTCTGCTCAGGGCCGTTGGTCGACGCAGGAATCGCGCCTTCCAATAAATGTGCTGGAGCTGAGGGCAATCAGGCTCTGTCTCTCCCACTGGTCGGCAAGGCTGCGCGGCCTCCCGGTTCGGGTTCAGTCGTATAACGCCACGGTAATGGCGTACGTGAACCATCAGGGCGGAACAAGGAGCTCGGCACCAGCTGTGGAGGCGGCCCTCATTCTGAGGTGGGCAGAACTTTGCTTGCCGGCAATCTCCTCCATCTACATTCCGGTCGTAGTAAACTGGCAAGCGGACTTTCTCAGTCGCCAGACTCTGGATCAGGGGGAATGGTTTCTGCATTCAGAAGTGTTCCTCCAGATTTGCAAACGGTGGGGCACGCCAAACGTGGATCTAATGGCGTCCAGGTTCAATCACAAGGGGCAGACATTTGTGTGCAGGACAAGGGACCCGTTAGCGGCCGCCATGGACGCACTAGTCGCACCTTGGTCCCGGTACAGGCTTCTGTACGCCTTTCCTCCTCTCAAGCTTCTACCGTCACTCCTGCGCAGAATAGAAGCAGAGGGAATCCCGACAATCCTGGTGGCTCCGGATTGGCCTCGGCGCCCTTGGTACGCCGACGTGGTGCGGATGGTAACAGACGTTCCCGGGCGGCTCCCGCTTTGCGAAGATCTGTTGTCACAGGGACCCATCCTGCACCCTGCTTTACCCTCGCTGGCTTGGCTATTGAGTCTCAGGTGCTGAGGGATAGGGGTGTCTCTGACTCCATGATCCCTACCATGCCTAAGGCGCGTAGGTGTTTTTTTTCGCGCAGATATGTTATCGCACCTGGAAGGATTATATTGCCTAGTGTGAGGCGGGGGGTTGGAGCCCCCGCTCTTTCTCTATATCCCAGGTGCTGGCCTTCTTGCAGCAAGGCCTGGATACCAAATTGGATTTGAGTACACTCAAGGGTCAGATTTCGGATCTGGCGATTCCCTTTTCAACGTCCTTTAGCTACGCATTCTTTGATACATACATTTGTACAGGGTGTACGTCATGTAGCTCCTCAGGTACGGTCGCCTTTGGCACCGTGGGATTTAAATTTAGTACTTTCCGTACTGCAGGAACCACCATATGAGAAAATCGGGGATATTCCCTTAAAATTGCTGTCATAAAAAGGTGGCTATTTTGGTGGCCATTACATCTGCTAGGCGGGTGTCTGAGTTGGCGGCTTTGTCATGTAGGTTTCCCTACCTGGTCCTTCATAAGGATAAGGCAGTGCTGCGCCCTTCTCCTTCGTTCCTACCGAAGGTGGTCTCCTCTTTTCACATTAATGAGGACATTGTTCTCCCTTCATTGTGTCCACACCCGTCTCATACCAAGGAGATTGCTTTGCACTCTTTGGATGTAGCAAGGGCTCTGCGGGTGTATTCGTCGGCTACAGCTTCTTTTCGGAAGTCTGATGCTTTGTACTGACGGAAGGACCGCGCAAAGGTTTGGCGGCCTCATCAGCTACTATATCCCGTTGGATCAGACAGACTGACCCATGCGTATACTGTTCGGGGCCAAGAATCCCCTTTTCCGGTCACGGCTCATTACACCAGGGCGATTAGCACTTCCTGGGTGTCTCAGTGTGCAAGGCAGCTACATGGGCCTCGGGGCATCCGCGGATGCTGATTCTGGCCGCAAAGTTTTGCAGGCAGCGGTATAGGCGCGGCTGGTGTCTCCTGAGAGGATTCTGTTGGGTACAGTTGTTATTGCTGGCCCACCCCTCTTGTTTGACACTGCTTTGGGACATCCCCATGTGTCATGAATAGAGGCTGCGCCTGTCAATGAACGTAAGCGAAAAATAGGATTTTATTAAGAACTTACCGTAAAATCCTTTTCTCCGAGTTCATTGACAGACGCAGCACCCACCCCTCTGTGTTGCGTTCTTACGGCTTGTTACAAACTGATATGCTATGCAGAGCTGGGGGGGGGGGGGGGGGTTTATGCTGAGTGAGGATGGTCCCCTGCGAGGGGCCAGCTTGCTTTTTTTCTTTTTGCCTAGTCTACTCCTTGTAAGATGTGCATAAACCCCATGTGTCATGAATAGAGGGCTGCGCCTGTACTCTGAACTCAGAGAAAAGGCTTTTACGGTAAGTTCTTAATAAAATCCTATTTTTATGTACTGTAATTGCAACTCAACTTTCGATCTGTTTTTAATTGACATTATGTCACAATAAAGCTTCATTGTTTTTATAATTCTTTTATGTCTTGGACTCTCTTCTCTTGCGCCGCATAATCCTCCCAGGAAACCCTGCTCTATGCTTACACATCAAACTTTGGGATGAGGTGCCTAAAATTGCGTTCCTAAATCTGAATGCCAAGGGGACAACTCTCTTTTCTAGATGAATATATATAATTGGTATGCTCTTGTGAATGTGTTCTAAGGAGCAGGACAATAGTATGAATAGATCCAGCTTCTACAAAGAATTTGCCCTTCATGCCAACTACAAAGATAACTCTCAGAAGATTGTGCCTAATATGTTACTATTGGAAAATAAAAAATGACGTATGATCCCAAAAAATTACTTTCCTGTGACACACACGCACACACGTACACACGTAACGGGTTTACTAATTTTTGGTCCTATTCCTTTTATTACCCAGCAAAACTGCTCAGAAAAGGGGCAGTAGTGGCTTGAACAAACTATATTACAACTGAAGAGGGGGTGATTAAAATGGCCAGCTTTTTAAAATTCGATTTAAACCTATTCTCCAAATCGAGCAGTACAGGACACAGGCAACATATTCATACGCCGTGGGTTATAGGCATGTACCTTTACATGACTGAACACTGGCAAGCTTTTGGGGATAGGCCCAGAACACACCTGTAATGTTTGCTTTGGGTACTGGATCGTGCGTGTGCTCTCATCTTGGCACAACAGAGTCAGATGCAGTGTAGTACACAGGTCCAGGGCCATGGTACATCCCTATGGAACCCAATCCTTATAGACCCATTTGGGGGTAAGCCCACTGTAACGGGAGAAGCCAAGACTTTTATATAGTCCAGCATTGTGGACAGGGGTCACTCTCTATCTCTGACGGTCACGGTGAAAACTGGGCTATGTTTGGAATGTATTCACATCGTAGTGCAAACTTTTCAAACTGAATGCTAAAATTGAAATCACTTCCTTAGTCTCAGGTGAATGACCAGGTGTTACATCACACCACTGGTCACACACTTCTGACAGATTTATGGGAACACCACTTCTGCCTAGAGCTCTAAGACCTGGTTCACACCTATGCGTTTTTTGCAGAAACGCACTACAGTGCATTTAACATGGTCTCCCATGGGACACGTTCACATCTAGGCTTGTTTCAGCCTCTGAAGCTTTGGAAAGGGTCATGGACTTAAACGCAAAACAGTGCATTTTTGGTTCAATAGACTTCATTGGAGACACTACTGAAAAGAATGTGGTGTGTTTTTGACAAGTTTTGCGTTTTTCAATCTGCCCAGCAACAAATCGGCCAAAAAAAATCCTAAGAAACGCATAAAAAAAAAACGCGCGTGCACAAAGCGCTGCACAAATGGATCAAAAGCAAACTGCAAGCATGAACAAGGCCTTTATAAAGTGCTCAGGCGTTCCTCCCACCCATTTGCCACAATAATTCATTGCAGGACAGTCTACACCTGGGTTACCACTTACTCCTACTAGACACTGACCCTTAAAAATTTTGCAAAACCGCGCTACTATAGAGAAAAGCATAAAATGAAAAGATTGCTGCCCACCACTTATATAGTACCCCAAATACTACACAAACACTCACATATAAATAGGTAATGGGGCACAGCCTACTTTAAGCATACAATAAATAAAGGAAATTGTACATATGATCCAAATATACCCACTATATGACGAGGTGTCACCTAATGGCTAATATATGGTAGTATAACCATAAACTAACACAATGCATGAAACTGAACCAAATCCCTGTGGAACAGTGCCACCTAGTGGCTAAGGTGCAATCACATATAAAAATTTCAAAATGCATAACGGGAAAAAATAAATGAAAGTGCATAAAGTCCAAAAAGTCCATGTCACATAAAGTGCTTAATGTAATAATGATTGTTGTGCTTAATCCTGAAGACAATCTTGGTGCAAATTGTGCAAATAAAGTGCCACTGCATTCAGTTGTGTCCAAACAAGTGCTTGTACTTCTAAGGTAAGTGCTCTTGAGTGCGTGCACACACCACCACCCGGCAGTCTTATGCGCTCACCTCCAAGTGCGACCCTCGATGGGCCAAGTCGCAAAGTCCCCTCTATGGTACACTCCTCCTATCGCTAGGCAGCTTAGTGGACACCGGTATGAGGTACATCCATAAGGCATGTAAACAAAAGGAACTCACATAGCGCTGAATCGTTATACAAAATCACATTTATTGTAAATGCTCAGCTGTGTGCATATTGCACCTACTAGGACTATTGGGGACTGTTTGACGTATGCATTGCCCGAGTGTACCGGTGGTTGTACATACACAAATGTGAGTGTTTTTAATCTTTTACAATAAATGTGGTTTTGTGTAACGATTCAGCGCTATTTGAGTTCCTTTTGTTTACATTATATGTAGACACTGACCCCTATTCTCACTCTCTACTCCAGAAGTACCCCATAGGGGAACGCCTTTATTTATAGTTTTGGCAGAGACCAGGTGAATGGGAGCCAATTCAGAATCGCAAGCAAAGATTTGCTCTGCTGAACGGTCAACAATGACAAACATTTAAGTGACGATGCGTCTCGTAGAGTAGGACACTGTTCTAACACCAATGTTTGCATCCGATTCAAGCTCTGTTTCAGGAATACAACATACGGCCTGCCCGACAAAAGCAAGAATTTTATGCATCTATGTCACAATTCTGTGCATACATTAGGACCTTACTACAGCCATCCTTGTCCAGGGCTTAGAAACACCCCACCTCTTCTAGTCCTGTTTCTTGAACAGATAGAATGTACAGTCTGACAAAATGTCAAGTCACAAAAGATCACTCTCCCCCCACCCCTCCCAGAGTCTTTGCTAAGCTTTATCCAGTTTAAAAAGTTGCAAAGAAGTGGTCTATTCCTATTGTTTCTGCCATCTCTGTTACAAACAAACATCTCACTTATTGAAGATGTTCCTTCCTTTCAACGATTTTGCAGATAGAAATTTTGAGATGCTGGTAAAGGCTCTTTTTGCTCTCGCAGGCCCAGCACTGCAGCTGGCTCTCCCTGCTAGCTGGACTAGGACAAAGAACAATCAACATAATCCTGTTTTTTAGGATTGTGCTGTTAAAGAGCTACTCCAGTAATTGCTTTCTGCTCTACTTTTTTGTGTGAATGCCCAAGAACATGTCCGGAGACAGATTTCTGGAATGACTCTTATTATCTGTTTGCATGTGCAGAATCTTATGGCTTAAAGCCTTGACACCTAAAGCTGTCTGCAAAAGGCGCATCATACATATGCCCTTCCAAGGATGGCATCTGTTTGGTGAGGCACTTTACCAATTTGTCAAAAAGGTCACTGGAAGAAAGGATTTACTTCCAAAAAACCTCTTCCTCAGGAGCCCCAAGCTTTTCAAAGCACCTGTCTACTCTACCCAGCCTTCAGCTTCTCAAAGTTTAAGTTCACCCTCGGCTCACAATGGCCACAACGCCTTTTTCAAAGCCCTCTTCACAATGAAGGAGTGCCCTCACTCCTAAGAGTGGGGGTGGGTGTCTGTTACAGTTTTTCTCTGGGTCACAGTCATCCCAGATTGGTGGGCTAAGTTAATGGTTTCAAAAGGATACAAACTAGAGTTGAAACACTGATCCCACACGGTCTTCCACTTTCAAATCATACAAAGACTGGCCAAGGACAGTTGGATTTGCAAAAGGCCCTGAACCACTTCTTGTCCCGCGGGGTCATTGTGCCAGTACCTCCAAAGGTTCAAGGCTTCTTACTCAAACCTGTTCATGATAACAGAGCCCAATGGGGATGTTAACCCTGTTTTGTACCTAAAATTCCTCAACAGATTCCTTCAATTTCCAAAATTCCACATGGAATTTTCAAGGTCAGTAATTGCCTCTCTAAAACGTAGAGAATGCCTGGCATCAGTGGATATTCAAAATTCCGATCTGCATGTTCCTATTTGCCCACCTGATCAGCACTTTTTTGGCTTCACGGTGGCAGGAAATCACTTCTAGTTTGTTGCACTGGGAGCAAGTATCCCCTGCTCCCAAAATGTTTGCAAAGGGCTTCGTTCTTCTGCTGGCCCGGCTCAGAACACAGGGCATTCAAGTCACAGGCTATCTAGATTACCTATTTCTGAAAAACTCTTTTCCTAGGAAGTTGTTAGAAAATGTTCACAGGACAATTCCCCAAAAATCCTCTACAACCTCCTCTACGCTTGGAATATTTGGTTCTGGTCCCGGACACATCCGAAACAAAAGTCTTTCTTCCAGAAAAGAAAATTCTTTCTATAAAAGCATATGCTCAAAACGAAGATCCAAGAAAAATCCCACATTGTGATTCTCCATGTGAGTTTTAGGTCTATGATTTCCTCCTTCAAGACAGTGCCTTTCACCCTTTCCATTCAAGAGCTCTCCAACAAAACATTTTTTCAGCAGGCTCTTTTGCTTGACTTACCCATGCTCCTATCCAGCCATGCAGGAACTTCCTTATTTGGTGGAATACCTCTCCAATCTTAACAGTGAGGAAGACCTTCCTCCTCTACCACTCGAAAGTCTTTACACCAGATGCAAATCTATCAGGCTCGGCAGGAGCGTTTATTTGATAGTCCAAGGAACATGGTCAAGAGAGGAAACCAAGTTCCCTATCAATATCCTGGAGTTCAGAGCATTCAGGTTGTCCCTGCAACACTGAACCCCCGTCTGAATGGACACCCAATCAAAGTGCAGTCAGACAATGCCACCACAGTAGCATACATCAACCATCAAGGAAACCCGAGGAGCCTGGCTCTCTCATTCTCTCATGTGCAGAAGCTCAGTTACCAGCGATTTTCTGCAGTCCACATCCCAGGAGTGGTCAGCTGGCAGGCGGATAATCTCAGCTGCTACCATTTGGGCCATGGGGAACACTTTCTTCATCCAGATGTGTTCAATCTGATATGTCAAAGATGGAGTGTTTCGGATATGGACATCCTAGCCTCCAGATTCGACGACAAGCTACCCACAACACAAAAGATAGAGGGATTTCTGAGTCTGTCATTCCTACCTTGCTGAAAGCAAGAAAAGCTATTTCTAGAAAGACCTATTATCGTATGTGGAAATCTTATTTTGCCTGATGTGAACCAGAGTTTACTCTGCCCTGCCTTCCCTCAAACAGATTTTGACCTGAGCCTGGCTCTAAGCACCCTCGAAAGGGAGGTATGGCCTTATCCCTTTTTCAAATGCCTGTGACTTCACACTCCCTTGTAAAAAAAAATAACACTTTATTCAAGGTGTTTGTCTGCTCAGGCACACCTTGCAGCACCCTGTGCTTCCCTGGCATCTTAATTTGGTTCTCACTGGTGAGCTTTGCATCATACTTCACAACAAGGTTGTCTTATGCCCAAGACAATGCTTTCTTTCAAAGGTGTCAGCGTTCCACATCAATGAGGAAATTGTACTGCTATCCTTGTGCCCAGCCCCTAAGCATCCAAACGAATTGTCTACATTGCCTGGACATAGTGAGAGCTATCAAGAGTATACTTCAAAGCTACTGCTTTCATCAGACAAATGGATTGCCTATTTGTTCTCACCTTGGGACCTTGCAAGGGACACCCTGCTAACCTGCATGGTGGATAAGGAACCTGGTTACAAGAGCTAATGCTCTTAAGCTAAAACCACCTCCTTTGCAGTAAGGTACCTATTTCCCCTGGGCATTTCAGCACTAATCCTGTGTGCTTCCGCTGTGCAAGGGCGCCACCTGGTCTTCTGCTTATACTTTCTAAAAGTTTTTCTCGGTGTATGTCTAGTCTTCTGCAGATGCAGCTTTTGGCTGCAGGTTTCTCACAGTGGCGCTCTGAAATGGATCTTTTGACGCCTGTTGATTTTTGGGGCTGTTAGAACAGTTCTGTTTACCTAGTTGTTGCCCCTTCATGTCCATTCACCTGAAGATTTGTGCCTATAGCCCATGGTGTATGAATGTTGACTGTACTCCAAGAAATGGTATTTACAGTTAAAGCAGTATTAAACCCAAAAGCAAGCTTTTATTCTATTACATCTTACCATTCTTTAGATGTGATGGCTGCATTCATTTTCTATATAGGCTTTTTTTCTTATATCTTCACTTGCTGATCCAGCCAGTAAGTCTTTTTTTTTTTTTTTTTTTTTTTCAAAAGAACAAGCTATCCAACTGAATGTATCGGTTTACAGGGTTGAGACAAACCATTTACACTTGCTTACACTGATTTTTATTTATTCAAGTAAAATCTGTATCCCAAAAGGAAAGAAAAAAACTGTTGTACCTTACAGTATCTCACAAAGTGAGTACACCCCTCACATTTTTGTAAATATTTTATTGTATCTTTTCATGTGACAACACAGAAGAAATGATACTTTTCTACAATGCAAAGTAGTGAGTGTACAGCTTATATAACAGTGTAAATTTGCTGTCCCCTCAAAATAACTCAACACACAGCCATTAATGTCTAAACCGCTAGCATTAAAAGTGAGTACACCCCTAAGTGAAAATGTTCAAATTGGGCCCAATTAGCCATTTCCCTCCCCATTGTCATGTGACTCGTTAGTGTTACAAGGTCTCAGGTGTGAATGGGATGCGGGTGTGGTAAATTTGGTGTTATCGCTCTCACTCTCTCATACTGGTAACTGGAAGTTCAGCATGGCACCTTGTGGCAAAGAGGATCTGAAAAAAGAATTGTTGCTCTACATAAAGATGGCCTAGGCTACAAGAAGATTGCAAAGTTCCTGAAACTGAGCTACAGCATGGCGGCCAAGACCATACAGCGGTTTAAAAGGACAGGTTCCACTCAGAACAGGCATCGCCATGGTCGACCAAAGAAGTTGAGTGAATGTGCTCTGCATCCTATCCAGATGCTATCTTTGGGAAATAGACATACGCATTGCTGCAGAGGTTGAAGGGGTGGGGGTCAGCCTTTCAGTACTCAAACCATATGCCACACTGCATCAAATTGGTCTACATGGCTGTCGTCCCAGAAGGAAACCTCTTTTAAAGATGATGCTCAAGAAAGCCCTCAAATAGTTTGCTGCAGCTTAAGGACGTGGATTACTGGAATAATGTCCTGTGGTCTGATGAGACCAAGATAAACTTATTTGGTTCAGATGATGTCAAGGCGTGTGTCACGGCAACCAGGGTAGGAGTACAAAGACAATTGTGTCTTGCCTACAGTCAAGCTTGGTGGTGGGAGTGTCATGGTCTGCGGCTGCATGAGTGCTGGGAAGCTACAGTTCATTGAGGGGAACCATGAATGCCAACATGAACTGTGACATACTGAAGCAGAGCCGCAGGGCAGTATTCCAACATAACGACCCCAAACACACCCCCAAGACAACCACTGCCTTTCAAAAAAAGCTGAGGGTAAAGGTGATGGACTGGTCAAGCATGTCTCCAGACCTAAACCCTTTTGAGCATCTGTGGGACATCCTCAAACGGAAGGTGGAGGAGCGCAAATTTATCTAACATCCATCAGCTCCGTGATGTCGTCATGGAGGAGTGAAAGAGGACTTCAGTGGCAACCTGTGAAGCTCTGGTGAACTCCATGCCATAGAGGGTTAAGGCAGTGCAGGAAAATAATGGTGTCCACACAAAATATTGACACTTTGGGCCTAATTTGGACATTTTTACTTAGGGGTGTACTCACTTTTGTTGCCATTGGTTTAGACATTAATGGCTGTGTTGAGTTATTTTGATTAGTGTATCTAAATCTGCTAGTACTGTACATCTAACACCCCCCGTCCCCAGACTGACAATGCTGCTGTCCAAAGGTGCCCCCTGTGCTCATTCGTTCTGGTCAGAATGTAGGCACTCTAATACAGAAGGTGTGTTACTGGGCAGATTACCAGGTAAAAACAGAGGGTAAAAGCCAAAAGGATGCTGCCACTACATCTGATTGGTAAGCCGTAATATATTACATGTATGGTTTTGGGTTTAATACCGCTTTCAGTCAAAATCAGACTTCTGTGAACTGCCATGCGAGTCTGGTGTGATGCGGGAACCTTTCACTCCTAAGTACATGTGCTTTGCAGGGAAAGATGGATTCAGCAGAAAATTAGTCAAACATCAGGGACCCCACAGGAAATTTCCAGTCCTCATTGCAGGACCTGAAGCTGCTGCGGAGGACATTAATTCTTACTCATTCCTTTTTTGTTTAATCATTTCTTCCTATGTTCATTTTTTTCCTATATTTATGTTTGAATGCTCATTTTTTAAATTCTTTTTTTTTCTAATAGTTGAACTAGATGGGCTTGTGTCCTAACTCTGTAACAGTGAAACTTCTCTACATTATTTGTCAAACTAATATCTTCTGGTAAAAGAACAAGAAATCTAGTGATTATATAGGAACACGTTGCAATCTAGATATCTTTCTTAATGTGTTATAATATCAATATGTGTATAATGCATATAAAATGTATTCCAAGGTACCCTCAAGAATAACCACCAGGGGGAGATCTTGTTCTATAAACAAGATTTTACCATTTGTTACAGGCGTAGCATAGGTTTGATTATTCACTGCATTTCTTGGTGACCTTAAGTAATCCTGAATTCTTGGTAAATTAGATCAGTGTTTGCTGAAGGTATAAAACTAAATAATACTTAGGGAAGATTACATTAATTGGGATTGGCTTAAGGAGTTTGGAATATAAATATACTTGGTTTACTTATGTCCTGTTACTTTTACACAAGTAAGACTTTTTACTGCTTCAGTCAATTTTAGAATTCTGTAGGTGGGTTTATATTCCTTGCTGGCAGTTTACCACATTTATCTGGTTGAATCTTGAAAATGGGGAAAGGAAACTGAAGGTTCTTTTGCCTTGGCAGCCAGTTTTGTCCAGTTGGTTAAATATACCAGCAGCACCCCATATCATTTTTTTAAACCAAACATATGTTTGTTGGGTGATACAGTAGGCGTATGGCATATTCACCAGGACGCCATACTGTTATATTTATTGATGTATGTTTGATTTAACACTAGGGTGCATAAACCATAATTCATGTGCCTCTCATCGGTATTACATCACCGCAGGAGAATTGCTAAAATTATGAAAGATCCAGGACACATTGAGGATTTTCGTTTTAAAGTGCTTGTAGTATGGCACAATGAACAGAGAGCATGGCAGACCATACTTGACAGCGAGAATGGTTTAACCACTTCCGGACCGCCTGCCGTCAATATACGTCAGTCCTTTGATGTTAAGTTCCACTGTTATGGCAGCAGATAGCTGCCATAACTCCCTGTATTTTTCACCGTCCGGCAACAGGAGAGGTCCCCCCCTCGTCTCGGTCATCTCCGCTGCTTACCAAATCCGGAGATGATCCCGTCCTTTTTCCTGATGGGCAGGAAGTAGAGTGAGGGCATGACAGCCCCCACTCAAATCTATGCCATTGGAGGACTGGAACAACGTCAGATGTTCCGCCCTCTGGCCTTAAAGAGAGAATTTTTTTTAAAAAGAAAAAAAAAAAAAATACTTTTTGCTTTTAAGTGTAAATGTTGAGATGTCTCTTTGACCGCAGATCTCACGTTAAAGAAGTCCTGTCATGCTTTTTTTCTATTACAAGGGATGTTTACATCCCTTATAATAGGAATAAAAGTGATCCAAATTTTTTTTTTTTTTGGACAATGTAAAAATCAAAAGTAAAATAAAATAAAAAAATTTAAAGCGCCCCGTCCCTCAGGCGTGAACGGATATGCAAGTTGCGCCCACATATGTAAACGGTGTTAAAACCACACATGTGAGATATCGCCGCAATCATTAAAACGAGAGCAATAATTCTAGCACTAGACCTCCTCTGTAACTGAAAACTGGTATCCTGTAGAAATTTTTGAACGTCTCCTATGGAGATTATTTAAGTGCCAAAGTTTGTCTCCATTCCAGGAACGGGCACAATTTTGAAGTATGACCTGTTGGGTATCAATTTACTCGGCATAACATTATCTTTCACAATATAGCAAAAAATTGGGCTGACATTACTCTTCTTTCTTATTTTTAATTCAAAGAAGTGTATTTTTCCAAAAAATTGTGTTTGTAAGACCGCTGTGCAAATACGGTGTGACGTAAAGTATTGCAACAATCACCATTTACTCTCTAGGTTGTATGAAAAAAAAAATGTTTGGGGGTTCTAAGTATTTTTATAGCAAAAAAAAAATGATTTTAACTTGTAAACAAGTGTCAAAAATAGGCTTGGTCCTTAAGTGATTAAAGGGGAATGAGTAAACAGAACATTTGCTTGTTTGCTGTATATACTACATATACCTGCCATAGTCCTTGTACGCACACAAAACGTTTTCATAACCGTGCTAGTCTCACAGACCTATAAAACTCAGGACAAAGGATCAATTTAAAAAACCTTCCTTTTACCTATGTTTTTATGCACACATTGTGTGAGCTTACAAGAACTAAGAGAAACTTTATTAAAACCAGCAGCTCTTGAGACAATGAACGCTCTGTAAATCAGGTTTAAAGTGCCGGCACATACCTGCAGCAGCCACATTCCTATTGGAACATCACTGTAATGGGCTACCTCACTGACCAGCAGAAATGTGCAAGAGGCTGGAAGGAGAAGGCACTGTCAGGAGGTGTTTAAGTTTTACCTGCCAGAACAACCAGGGATTTGGCCTTGAGAGTGGTGTTTTGGAGGTTGCTGCAGATTTGTAAGTAGGTAGCTCTAGGTAAGAAAATGTATACCTTCAGCAAAGTTTTTATTTCTAAAATGTGTTCATTCTCTTTTATCTGGTAATATGGTAAATACTAGAGCTGCACGATTAAATGTATTAAAATTGCGATCTCGATCGCGGGGGGGGGGGGGGGAGTTCTCGAC